>JAJIBD010025122.1:0-291533 GCA_021461705.1 Cryptotis parvus
GAACCTTCCTCAAGATAATCCAGGCCATCTACTACAAGCCACAGTGAGTATCATTCTCAATGGGGAAAAACTGACAGTCTTCCCCTTAAGATCAGGGACAAGATAAGGGTGCCCACTCTCACCACTTCTATTCAATAGAGTACGAGATGTACTTGCCATAACAATCAAGGATAAAAAAGACATTACGGCATCTGGATAGGAAGGGGAAGAAAGCCAAGTTATCACTATTTGCAGAAGACATGATATTATACCTGGAAAACTGGAAACTCTCTACAAAGAGGCTCCTAGAAATTATTCAATCCTATAGCAGAGTAGCAGGGTACAAAATCAATATCCAAAAGTCAATGGCCTTCCTATGTGCAAACAGCGAAAGAGAAGAAAGGGACATTAAAGAAACTATCCCATTCACAATTGCACCGCAGAAAATCAAATATCTAGGAATCAGTTTGATAAATAATGTAAAGGATCTCTACAAAAGAAAACTACAAAACCTTACTTCCAGGAAATAAAAGAAGACCTGAGGAAATGGAGACACATACCCTGCTCATGGATTGGAAGAATTAACATTATCAAAATGGTAATACTCCCTAGAGATTTATTCAGATTCAATGAGGTCCCTATAAAGATACCCATGATGTTCTTCAAAGAAATTGAACAAACACTCCTGAAATTTGTATGGAATAATAAAACTCCACGAATAGCTAAAGCAATCCTTGGGAAAAAGAAGATGGGAGGTATCAGTTTCCCCCAATCGCAAGCTCTGCTACAGAGCAGTTGTAATTAAGACAGTGTGGTATTGGTATAGAGACAGACCTGTAGACCTAAGGAATAGAATTGAGTATCCTGAAACAAATTCTCAAATATACAACCACTTAATCTTCGATAAAGGAGCAAAAAAATGTTAAGTGGAGCAAAGAAAGCCTCTTCAACAAATGGTGCTGGGAAAACTGGGCAGCTACATGTAAAAAATGAACTTAGACCTCTTTCTAACGCCATGCACAAAAGTCAGATCAAAATGGATTCTAGATCTCAACATCAGACATGAATCTATAAGGTACGTCGAAGAAAACATAGGAGAAATGCTCTATGACATCAAAACGAAAAGTATCTTTAAAGATGACCATCAGAAAGATGCAAATCAAAACAATAATGAGATACCACTTTACCAAAGAGACTGGCACATATTCAAAAGAGTAAGAACAACAAGTGCTGGCGTGGATGTGGGGAAAGGGGACACTCATCCATTGTTGGTGGGAATGCCGGCTGGTACAGCCTTTCTGGAAAACAATATGGACATTCCTCCAAAGACAAGAAATTGAAATCCCATTTGACCCAGCCATACCACTCCTGGGAATCTACTCTGGGAAACCAAAAATGCATGGCGGAAACAACATCCCTACTTTTATGTTCATAGCAGCATTATTCACAATAGCCAGAATCTGGAAGCCACCAGAGTGCCCGAAAATCGATGACTGGATAAAGAAGCTTTGGTACATCTACACAATGGAATACTATGCAGCTATTAGGAAAAATGAAGTTATAAAATTTGCCTATAAATGGATGGACATGGAGAAGATTATGTTGAGCGAAATTAGCCAGAAGGAGAGAGAGACAGACACAGAATGACTGCATTTATCTGCATAACATAAATATATATGTACATATTAAGATTCCAATATCCAAGGTCAAGTGAAACATATATCAGGAGGTCTTGTCAAAGGTGGAAATTATCACAAACATGTGGGAGTCAGAGGCTAGGTAACACAGAAAATGGAACAGTGTGCTAACAATTGTTGAGGGTACTAATGCCAACCTAGAACTGAGCATTAAATAGAGGCAAAAAGATACACATGACAACCCTTTAATGTATGTTCTGTAATCCATAGTCTGAGGAGGAAGGAAAAGAGAAAGAGAGAGAAACGGAAGGAAATAAAGAACTTGCCATGGAGCAGGGCTGGGGGAGGGGGAGGGAACTGGGGACGTTGGTGGTGGGAGATGGGCACCGGTGGCGGGATGGGTGCTGGAACAGTGTATGACCAGGACCCAAATATGAACTTTTAATTGTATATCTTTGTAATTGTAAAAATAAAAAATTAAAAAAAAAGAAAAAAAAGATGACACACCACTGACCAAGCAAATGGAAGCAAAGAAAAACAAATGGGATTATATAAAATTAAAAAGATTCTGCACCTCAAAAGAAACGGTGACCAAGATACAAAGACAATCCACAGAGTGGGAAAGGATATTCACCCAATACCCATCTGACAAGGGGTTAATATCCAGGATATATCAGGCACTGGTAGCACTCCACAAGAAAAACAGCCAACCCCATCAAAAAATGGGGAGAAGAAATGAACAGAAGCTTCCAAAAAAGAAGAAATTCGAATGGCCAAAAGGCATATGAAAAAGTATTCTTCATCTTTAATCATCAGGGAGATGCAAATCAAAACAACAATTAGGTACCATCTCAAACCACAGAGACTGACACACATCCAAAACAGCAAGAACATCTGGTGCTGGCATGGATGTGGGGAAAAAAAGGGACTCTGATCCACTGTGGGTCGGAGTGCCGACTGGTCCAGCTCTTTTGGAAAACAATATGGGCATTCCTCTGGAAACTGGATATTGAGCTCCCATTTGATCCAGCAGTAGCACTCCTGGGAATATACATGAGAGACCAAAAAACACATAGCAGAAACACTATCTGTACTTCTTTATTCATATCTGCGCTATTCACTATAGCTAGAATTTGGAAACAGCCTAAATGCCCGAGAAGAGAGGACTGGATATAGAAACTGTTGTTCATCTACACTATGGAATACTATGCGCTGTCAGAAAAGATGAAATTATGAAGTTTACCTGCAAATGGATGGACATGGAGACTATCATGCTGAGTGAAATTAGTCAAAAGGAAAAGGACAGATATAGAATGACTGCATCCATTAATAGGACATAAATAGATACCAGTGTTTTACTAAATGTGGGAAATGGTAATGGCAGATTAAAACTCATCGTTGAGTATACACAAAGAGACTTAAGTGATAAACTCTAAATATCTGCAGGGCTATCCACAATGTGTAAAATAAGAGGGAGAGAGATGCAGAGACAGAGAGAGACAGAGAGAGAAAGAGAGGAAACTGGGATACTTGCCATTAAGGCAGCATGGGGGTGGGCGAGAGGGGGTGGGGTACATTGGTGGTGGAAATGGGGCACTGGTGGAGGGATGGGTCCTGGTATACTGTATTACCAAGAACCAATTATGAACACCTTTTTAATTGTATGTTTCACAGTGGTATAATAAAAAATTAAAAAAAAAAAAAAACCAAAATGGCATCATGATTAAAATAAAGGCATAGATAGAGGTTTTTCAGAAAAAATTCTAATTATCAAAAAAAGAGAGCTTAAAATGAAATTATTCAGATTGGGCACCAAAATTATTCACTTATAAGCATGACCTTGTAACAGGAGGTCTTGTCAAAGGTGGAAATTATCACAAACGTGTGGGAGTCAGACGCTAGGTAAGACAGAAAATGGAACAGTGTTCTAACAATTGTTGAGGGTACTAATACCAACCTAGAACTGAGAATTAAATACAGGCACAAAGATACACATGACAACCCTTTAATGTATGTTCGGTAATCCATAGTCTGGAAGGGAAGGAAAAGAGAAAGAGAGAGAAAGGGTAAGAAATAAGAACCTGCCATGGAAGCGGGCTGTGGGGGGGGGGAGGGAACTCGGGGACGTTGGTGGTGGGAGATGGGCACTGGTGGAGGGATGGGTGCTGGAACACTGTATGACCAAAACCCAAATATGAACTTTTCAATTGTAAAAAAAAAAAAAAAAACCAAGGAAGACCGACCATCTTGTAGGTGGGTAGCCACGTGATGTTTTGACATCCCGTGGGATCCAACGGTAATGGCTCTAGTCCAGCGGTTGTTTCCAAATCGCATTACATGTCCAGCCCATCTGATTTTCGATGCGCTGGCAAACGAGACAGCGTCCCTGATTCTGGAAGAGCAACTGAGGTCAGAACTCCGGATTCCTTCTCTCACTTGAGTGAGGCATGATATTCCAAGCATAGCTCTTTCGATTTTTTCTCTGGGAGACCCGAATAGCATTCTCATCCTGCTTTCATAGGTCCCAGGCCTCTGAGGCATCTGTTCATGCAGGGAGAGTGGTGGAGTTGAAGAGATGTGCCCCGAGCCGGAGCTTCTTTGTCCTTTTAGCTATTTCTTCAATGCTTTTGAAGGCATTTCATGCCGCTCTCTTCCTCCTGCGCAGCTCAGGTTTTAGGTCGTTCATCATGTTGACTTCTCGACCTAGGTAAACATAACTGCTGTATTCAGAGATGTTTGTTCCATTGAGAGTGAATGGGGCCTCAGGAACTAGTTCATTTTTCATGAACATAGTTTTCTTCAGATTCAGCTGTAGACCTATCTTTTGCACATTCTCAGTCAAAGTCAGCCAGCATTTGTGCCGCTTGGTTAATGTTTTGTGTTATTAGAACAATGTCATCAGCGAAGCGGAGGTGGTGTAGTTGCTGACCATCTATCTTCACTCCCATTCCTTCCCATTCTAATTGTTGCATGATATTCGCGAGGGTGACACTGAAGAGTTTTGGTGAAATGGTATCACCCTGTCGAACCCCTCTTTTGACATCAATGATCACTTCTTTGTAGAATGGTGAGATCCTGGTGGTGAATCCATCATACAGCTCACGAACGATCTTGATATATTGGGTTTGAACACCCTGTTTGGCTAGGGTTTCGATTACCGCTTCAGTCTCCACAGAATCAAAGGCTTTCTGTAAATCAAAGGAAGTGAGAGAGAGCGGCATCTTGTACTCCCTACAAACCTCAATGAGCTTGGTTACTTTGTGGATGTGATCAATTGTGCTGAATCCTTTCCAGAAGCCAGCTTGCACACATAGTTGTACTTCATCTAGTGTTCTGCCAAGCCTGTTCAGGATGACCTATGTAAACAGCTTATAGATGATGGACAACAGGCAGGTGGGGCGATAGTTGCTGATGTCATGAATGTTTCCCTTCTTGAACAGTAGAACTGTCCTGCTGGTTTTCCATTGGGAGGGCACCTTGCATTCGGACAGGTAAAGTGTGAAGAGCCCAGCTAGTGTATTGATGAGTACCGATGGCAGGTTTCTTCAGATGTTCAGATCTGACTTTGTCTGGGCCTGGTGCTGTTCCCTTCTTTACCAATGAGATGGCTTTTCGGATTTCATAAGGGGAAAACTTTGGGAATGGCATATCCATCCTGTGGAATTTGGTATGTGGGCAGGTGGATGTGGCTATCAAAGAGATTTGAGTAGAAGTCCTGGATAATCTTCTCCATTGCCTTTCTGGAAGATGTGATCGATCCATCAGGGCGTCGAGAGGGCAGTCATCTTGATCTTATAGTTGGTGAAGGACAGGTGGGCGGTGCGAATGCTTTTCCCGGCCTCTGCTGCATCTTCCATTATTTCTGCTCTTCTGTCTTTGAGGTCTTCTTTTATCGCTTCTCTGCACAGTTTAGCAAGCTTGGACATTAGTATTTGGTCTCCTGAGGTCGCGACTTGCCACCTTGGCCAATGAGCTTGAGAGTTTCTGAAGACAGGGTCCTTTTGTGTCTTTCTCTCTCTCGATATTCTTCTCACAATCATGGAGGTGCTGAACCAGTCAGTTATATTCTTCATTGATGTCGTTGATGGTGGTATCTTCCCAAGTTGCTGCAATGGTGCCAAAGAATTCCCTGTTGGTGGTCGTTCTGGGAGTTCTCTTCTTAAACTTTGCAGCCTTTTCTCCCATTGCGGGAAGTAGAATTTTGCGTGAAGGAGATGGTGGTCTGATCCTGTTTGGAATTTGGGGACGACAGCATCATCGGTCAGACAAAACCGTCGATTGAATATAATGTGGTCAATTTCATTGTGGAACTGTCCACCAGGAGATTCCCATGTCCCACATTTCGCTTCAGCCTTCTGTAACTGTGAGTTCCCATGAATGGTCTTGGTGGACATGATGAACTCAGATAGTCTCTCACTGTGTTCGTTCCATTCTAGGCCATGGGTCCCGATCTGGAGTTCTTCATCTGATCTTCTCGGTCCTATCTTGGCTTTAAAATCACCGACTATGATCTTGTAGAAGGTGTGATCTTTTTATAGAACTCCTCCACTTCCATATAGAATTTCTACATTTTCATCTCCTTTGTATGTGGATGTTGTTGCGTAGACAATGAAGATAGAAATTGCTGGCAGTGGACCACATCTCTTCAAGTGTAATCGTCCAATCCGGTTTATTAGGTATTCAAATGAATCAATGTTGATGGCCATGTTCATGTTGACAAGGACGCCAACGCCAGTGATTCATCTTTCGTCGCATGTTCCAACGAACAATTCTTCCTTCTCCGGTGTCAAATAAAGCTTGATACAACTGGACGCCTCCTCTTCTCAGTCAGACCAATGATGTTGTACTTGACCCTTTGCGCTTGCACCATCAGATCCTCAATATATGCTTCCGATGCCAGCGCACGTGCATTGAAAGTACAGATAGTCATTTTAGTCCTTCTTCATTTTGGTAGCCTAGTATGGCCAAGAAATTTTATCAGGCACTGCTTGTTCGCCTTTGTTACTGCTGCCGTATTAAGGGCTCTTTCGGGGTCAGGAAAATAAACATTTTTGTTACTGGTTTTGACATATTGAACATGCTTGGACAGCTTGCCAGGCTCTGCTGTGAGGGTGCTATACTCTCATTGCTCTGCTAGGCTCTCTCTTAGAGCTGTGGGCAGAATATTCACAGCAATTTTGAGGTAAATCGCCTGGCCGCATGCAGCAGCCGCGCACAACAGGGAAAGCTGGTTTCTGCTCTGCCAGGTGTATCTGTGTCTGTGGCTCAAGCACTCCTGGGCTTGAAATACTCTCCGCCCGAAGTGCAGGTCTCTGCAGGGAGGTCCTTGTAGGCTGGGTTTCTGACAAGCGTGCTGGAGACTGGATTAATCTCTTGGGTGGAAATCTTATGAGCTGCGGAGTGTGGATGCTCGAAGATTGCTGACAGTGGTGTGGGGGTTTCTCTGGGCTCTTCCAAGCCTCCATCGGGATGGTGGGTCGGTTGGAAGTTGCTCTTGTGGTCCATGGAATGCAGGGGGTTCCACGGGGAAACCTGGTTTCTGCTCTGCCGGGTGTATCTGTGTCTGTGGCTTAAGCATTCCTGGGCTTGGAAATTTAAGTTCAATCATTGGAACCAGGCAAACATTTGAATATCTACAAGAGTGAAACCCAAGAATAGAGTAGTTACTAGCTCCTAAGTAAGATTGCATGTGGTCCCACACCAAAATAAAACAATAAAGAATAAAATGAAATAAACTCTTATAAGGTCACTATACATGCCATAAGTTATAAATATTATGGATATTTTGTTATTATTATATTAAGTTATATGCATGGAAAATAATAATTGTCTATTATGTAATTATCATTTACAATGGATAATTGTATGCACATAGATATTAGGGCAAAAGGATACTAATGCATATACATTTAATTTGCTTAATTTTAATATCAATTTTTTCAAACTGTATTTTTTTCCATTTTTTGTGCCCTAAGTAGGAAGCAGTTCTCGCTCCAAAGGCTGGCATCACGCTGGGGTGTTCCCAGTGACATCTGCTTTGCCCTTGATTAATTTAAAAGCAATGAGAAGACTCTTTGTCCATTGCCAGAGGTATAATCTGGTGCCTTATTTCATTAGTACAAAATAAATATATTTCAGAAGATGAGGATACCTAAGGATACTCAGAGACTTTCCCCGGTCTACTCTGGAATTGGTTTCAGTGATAGTCAGAGGACCAAAATACTGAAATAAATATAATGAACTGAAGATGAAGCATCATAAAAATAGAAAGCAATGATTAAAAATTATACACAAAATGGTTTCTCCTGGTGTATTCATCATAAGACAGAAAGAGTAATTCTACCTTCTTAATACAATGAAGAGTTGAAAATAAATGTCTTTATAGAGAAAATCAGTTAAGAAGCAGCTGATTTTAAAATCAGGTTAAAAATGGATTTAACTTGAAAATCAGCTAAAACTTTAGTTGGTTTTAAAATCAGCTAAAAATGTAGCTGATTTATATGGAGTCTGGAATTCAGCTACTGTTTCCCACAAGCACGGCAAGTCCAATACCTGCCTCCCATCTTTTTCCCCTTCTCTCTCTCCCTCTTTCTTATATAAAATAATATTTCAAAACAATGTCATCACTAAAACAATTTTAACTAATTTCCAAATAATAGGAATATTGCAACTTAACTTAAAGTAGAAGAAAACATGACAACGACTTCTTGACTGGCGTGCAGTAATCTTTATCATTAACAATTTCAAATCATCAGAAATTGTCTTGAATTTATGTTCAAAAATATACATAAAATGTGCTCTTTTATCTTTGGTCTCTGCACCATTATTCAGTGACCTTCATTGCCATAACAATTTTCTAGTTATCCTCCTTATTTCCCTGTTAAGTTATTAAGCATTACCACAAAACCTGGTGGCTTAAAGGAAACATTTTTGATTGAACATGAGTCTTTAGAAGACTCTTTACTTGTGATCGTGACAGTGTTTGGCAGAGAAAAATCTGAGCTTGGAAAAGAAGCTCTGAGCTTGGCTCAGGCACATTCACAAGTATGGCACTCGGTTAGCTGTTGGCTGATTTAGAATAACCCCAGCTTAGAGGGCTGGCTCCGATCCCTGCCTCTCTTCGTCCAGCAGCCTTGCCTGGGCATCTTTTCATGGTGCTTGAAATATTCCAATTGAGAGAGCAAAAGTGTTCAATCCTTTATGGGGCTTAGATTCAGATCCTGCATGCAGTGGACCAAATTCTCCATGTAACTTTCCCTGCGATATTTTACTGACCAAAGGTAGCAAGTCAAACAAGTTTTCATGGCTGAAAATATTAAATGATGAAAATTGCTTTAAAGATCATGTAAAACAGTGGATATAAAATGAAGGTGTGGAAGTTGAATGGAGAGTGTAAAGAATTGGGGTCACAATTAACCAAACATTGTAAATTTCGTTTTTAAATGTACCAGTTTTGTGTGCTGAAAATATAAGTCAATGTGTTGCTTGAAATTTTTTGTAGTTTATTTTTGTCTGAATTCTATTCCCAAAGTCCTTTCCATAATAGCACGTCTGAGCAGAGAAGTTTCCTGTGACTTCATCTATATTCCCACATTTGATCAATATATAGGGCCAGTGAGGAAGTAAAGTGGTAAGGTGCTTGTCTTACATGTAGCCAACTAGGGATCAATTTCCAACATCAAATGATGTACATTGTGTTCATCAGAAGTGATACCTGAAAGCAGAGTCAGGAGTAGACCCTGAGCATTGTGGGTGTGACCCAAAATAAAAAATATAAAAATAAAATAAAACAGTTTAATATATAGTAAGTACTCACCCCTGCAGAGCCTGGCAAGCTAACCATGGTTTATTCGGTATGCCAAAAACAGTAACAATAACGGACCTCATTCCCAATGAATGGAGATGTTACTGACACCCACTCAAGCAAATCGATGAACAATGGGAAGACAATTGATACAAGTACTCATTAAAATTTGCTAAACGATACTGTCTGCGCATTTTATACAAATCATGCTCATCATATCTGTTTAGAAAAGTTTGAGTATCTGGTTCATAGAATTATAGATAGTATATCATGTCTTTTTTTATTGCATATGATCCTTTTATCCTTTTATCCTTGATAAACTTTAGGGAGTAGATAAACATAAAGTAGAGTCTACATACAGTATGATAAACATACAGTATTATAAACATATAGTAGAGTTTAATTTATAAAATCCAAATTTATTGAATTCTGAAAGTTCTATATAACATGTTTGTCAAGGAGGGGGGTAGCGGGAGAAAGGCCTCAGCATACTCTATTTTGCATTACATATTTGCAGAATTGATATCTAAGATCTACAACATTCTTCAATCTCCATCAACATTGTAGTGAACCAGCAATACCAAACTTCAGACTATTGACAATAACGTGCAAATACAGTGAAGGCAAGGTCAGTTCAAACGATAAAATTGTATAAATGAAGGTTTATTAGAGAATATGTTTATTTGTAAATGTGGTAACATTGATGATGTGACAAATTTCCTCATTCTGAAAATACATGCATGGGTCTTAGAGATAGTACACTGGATTGGGCACCCATCTAAGGTTCAATCCTTGGCACCCCACAAGAATTCTTGACCTCATTAAGAGATTCTTGGTACAGAATATGGAGTAAGACCTGAACACATTAACTCCCACAAACAAACACACATACACACATAATTATTCCCAAACACACATTTATATACATTTATTATAAAGAAATATGTTTAACTTTTCAGGATGAAGTTTTGAAATTTTTTGAAGTCTGGATAGATAAACTATTAGGTAGAGCATGTGACGTGTATCAGGACTTGATCACTGGCACAGTAAGGTCTCATGAGCTCTGCAAGGAGAGATCCCTGAGCATAGTACTGATGTGTGTAGCAGGGAAGAAAGAAAGGAAGGAAAGGAAGGAAAGAAGGAAGGAAGGAGGGAAGGAAGGAAGGAAGGAAGGAAGGAAGGAAGGAAGGAAGGAAGGAAGGAAGGAAGGAAGGAAGGAAGGAAGGAAGGAAGGATGTAAGGAAGGAAGGAAGGAAGGAAGGAAGGAAGGAAGGAAGGAAGGGAGGAGGGAGGGAGGGAGGGAGCACTTTGTGATATATTTCTTTCCTGCCAGGAAAAAAGTGCATTTTATGTCATAGAAGTGTATAATTTTTTTCCAGGTTATATCTATACACATGTAGTTATTTATAGATCCAGTTATATCAACTGGGTAAATGGAGATTAATGTGAAGAAAAACTGGCTGCAAATATTTAATAAACTCCAAATTAATTTAACTGTTTTATTTCTAGAATGTCTGTATTACCTATAAAGAAATATATAAGGGTTAGAGTCCCTGAGGAAGTGCTTATTACTATTGTTTTCTTTTAAATTCATTAGTCAAGAAAGTTTCAAAACTATGCATTTGGTTACTATAAATTTATGGCAATCTCATACAATAGAACAAATCAAAAATACATGATCAAAAACTATTTTCAATTGTTAGATTTTTCTCTCTGGTAGATAGAAAAAGTAGCAGTAGTTTATTCAAACTTGGAGCTATTATTTTTTACTTATTTTCTAGTTCAATTGAAGACCAAAATTTGGCTGTGTTTTGTTTTTCCAGCAACTGCCTCAATACAAATATCTCTTTTGACATCATTTTTGATTGTCGACTATCCTCTTTCTTTGTGTACAGGTAAGCTTTTGTCAGAAAATTGCTTCATCTCTATAATTCTATAATTATCTTTTTTTAAACATTAGGTCTTTACTCCTTCTTATACCCCCCATATATACTTTAATAGAGAAATATTTGGAAAATATAGCAGAGATGCAAGACAGCCTATATCACTGTTAGTTTTGCTTTGTTTCCTATGGGTAATTAGAGGTAACAGCATGATAAAAATGTTCTCTCTTTAGATAATCAGAACCACTTTGATCCTCAACTGAGGGAACTGTAGCAGAAAAGATAAAGTGACTGGTTTTCATGCCAAATCAAGATGATCTATGGCTGAGTCAATATTGGAATAGCTGGCATGTAACATGTGTGCCCAGGGCATCTTCTGACTCATAAGAAACTATTCCATATGTCCTATGATTGTACAGCTAAGCAGGAGATTTATTGAAATTATGTAGTTGACTATTTAGAATAGGACATCACTTTATAATCAACTATGCAAATCTATACTTGAAACACATAGAATTAATATATTTAGCCAAGACAAGCACCTCACCCTCTGTAGTATCTCTCTGCCTTGCAAATGGCTATTTTAGAAATATAGTTGGTGTGAATTGAGAACTTCAGATGTTCCTGGAATCTATCCATTCCTGGTGTATTTTTTTTCAGGAAGCAGAAATGGCTCTCCTTTCTCCAAGGAAAAGCTCTGTTATTAATAAAGAACTTAGAATATAAAGTATGGCTGGCGGTAGATATATTTTCCTTCTTTATGCTCCCAATGTGAAACTCTATTTTGAGCTGTATGGGGAAGTGACTTGCACCCACACATCTTTAGCTGCCCCCACACTGCAGCAGAGTTTGCTACATCAATAAACATGGGTAGTCTTCAATCACTGACGCTTCTGAGTTCAATGGTCATTTTAGGATAAATGAAGCTTTTTTTTTTTTAGATCAGGTAAAGATTCAAATTTAAGTTGGAATTTAGCTTAAGGTAAATAAAAGGGGCCTAGTGGGAAAAATTGAGCATAAATTATATGAACTGTCACCCATGGTGTATTCGATATGCTGCCTAAACCAGTAACAACAATGGACCTCATTCCCAACGAATACAGATGTTACTGGTGCCCAATTGAGCAAATCCGTGAACAATGCTTCAACATGTTCCTCATGATCAAGAATTTATTTAACATTAAACATTTTAAGTTTTAAATTGTATTCTATGTATAAAATTATTTATATGTTTGAGATGTATAAGCCATTTTAGTAATTAAGCATGATTAAAAGTACTATTAATGTTATAATAATTTATTTTACAAGTATAATTTATATATATTTATATGTTATAACATTTAATGTGGTAAAATAAAAAAATTATGAGACAGTAAAAATAAATAGAAGTAATATACAAGACTAAACAAACTACTCTACTTTGATATAATACGCATTTTACATACATGTATATAACATATGCTTGTATATATGTCAGCATTTTAACACAATTTAGGTATTCCAATTGTCACTAATTTTCCTAAAATTTTATAGATATTAATGTCACAATGTCAAATATAAATTAAAATTTAAAATTAATTGGAAATACTTTTTGAAAGAGATAAAAATTCTGACTTTTTCTATTTAGCATACAATAGTGTGAAGCTTATTATATCAATAAAATATGTAATTTAGACAAAGTTATATCAACTTTTCTATAAAGCAAATAGATAGTAACAAACAGGGAACTAAATAAATTTATCTTATTTCTTCTGACTTTCAAAAAGAAATGTTTTTGCCCACTTTTTGGGCTAACAGTGGGTTAGCATGTGAGAACTCTGAGCTTAATCCCCAGCACCACATAGTCTCCTGAGCACTCCTTTATTTGACTCCAAAACAAATTATGAATAATATTTGAATTTCCTAATTCTAACATGGAAATTAAATATTGTTCATAGAAAAGGACAGAAAGATACTAATAAGTAGTTGATGGACATAGGAACTGAATAGACTATCTTTCAAAGAACATAATCAAATGGCCAACTTATATGAAAAGCTGTTCAACATCACTAATCATCAGGGAAATGTAAATCCAAATCACAATAAGATATCATTTCACATCTGCTAGAATAACTGTCATCAAAAAGCTAAACATAACAACTAATTTGCATGTAATTGGGAGTGCTTTATATAAAAGGGAACCCTTGTGCATTATGAGTAGGAATGTAAATTGATCGGATCACTAAAATTAACCGTAAGAACTTATTATTTCAAAAAAGAGAAAACAGGGTTGGAGGGATAGTACAGTGCATCAGTGACTTGCGTTTCATATGGTCTGCTCCCTGCTTTGAATCCATCTATCCTCTGGTACTGCTTATGGCCCCATGAGTCTGCCAAGAGTGGTTCCTGAGTGCAGAGCTAGAAGTGACCACTCCTCACTACCAGGTGTGGCCCCTTATAAAAAAGAGAAAAAAAGAAAGAAAACAGGTAAGAAAAGATTTACCATGTGGTATTATAAGTCCATTCAGAATTATGTATTTGAAGAAAAAATAGAATCTATATTTGCTATATTAATATTTCCATTTAATTTCTGCATTAATATTTCCATCTAATTGAAGCATCATTCACTATCATCAATAAATGGAAATAACTTGTACACGTTAGCAGAAAAATGTGTAGACTGTATTATATATGTCTACCTCCCCACCCCTTGTGATCTCTATATTATTTATTGCTTAATATGACTTCAGAGACTCGTTTTATTTAACACATTTATACCTCTAAGAATCTTGTATTAATATATATTTATTTTATATTATATATAATTCTATACATGCATACCATACAAGGGAACATATTCAGCCTTGAAAAAGAGGAAAATCCAACCATTTGTGACCATTAAATGAGCTTTGAGGGCATTGTTATTATAAGTCACATATATCAGAGTCTAAGACAAATATGGTGTGATCTTCATATAAAATTAAAATAACCAAACCATGTGGTAAATGAATAAAATAGTAGCTAACAGGGTCTGGAAATTATAGACAATAAGATAATGTTATAACAAAATATAAAAAATCGATTACAAATGACAAATTTCTAGATATCTAACTTGTAGAATATTTTAAATATATGCTTTAAGTATATAAAGAAATACATTGTACTTTTTAAATTGACTAAAGTTCTTCATCTCACTGGTACCATTTTAAAATGGAAGGAGTGAATGTGTGAATTGAAGTCATTTTTTACTTATTTTTAATTAGATTTTCTTTTAGGTTTACATTTGGCAGAGAGTTTTAGATACTAGACCTTATTTTTTCTCCAGGCTATAGTGTATACAAAGGCAATAGTCTGGAATGATTTTTTTGTAAGAGGATAAAAAATTAAATTACTTATGATAGATACATTTCAGGTTGCCATCAATTGAGATTGTAATTTATTTTATCCTTGGAAGCAATAAAGGCACCATGAGATACCATTGGGTTTTGCTGATCAACTCTAGGACAAATTTGAAAAAACTGTGTATTATAACCAAAATTCAGCAATAGAATAAAAATACTAGGTATATAAACAAAACAGAAATAAAAGCATTTTTCTATATTAAGATATATTTAAAGAAAATAATTGTGATTTTATAAATCTGAAAATAAATATACACAAACCAAATGGTTTTGCTCTATAAATAAAAGCAGAAATTCATAATAGTATTGATTTTATATATATTTTAAAACTTACATTATCTAACTGCACTAAAAAGTTGAGTAAACATGACAGTAATATTTTATCTCACTGCAAAGCTGTTTTTTCCTTCTTTTACTTCAATTAGCACCTTCAATTATTTGTTTATTTAATATACTTGATTCTGTGTGAAGGATTAACTTTATCCCAATTCTCAAGCATTTATCTAAGTTATGTAACTCCGTGTACAGCTACAGAGTGTATCCACAGATATCATCACGTGGCTTCTCTTCTTTTCTCTCTCCTTCTTCTTTCAAACCTTAATCTGTTTTTACACTGCCCATTGCCTTTACTACTCATCAGTACACTTTCCTTTTTGTTTCTCTACTTGTTATTTTGTTTGTATTTAATAAATACCCATTTTAAAACCATAAACACATGATGAAGACCACTGAAGTCAAGTCAAAGTCTAGAAAATATTTTATAGAGCAAAACAATGTTAGAAAAATAAACTTTAAATATGCATATACTCTAGAAACTTTGTTCAGATTACATACAACTCCACAACACTATCACTATCTTCCCATTGATCATCTATTTGCTAGAGTGGGCTCCGGTAATATCTCCATATGTCCTGTCTCATGCTAATTGAACCCAAATGCATCCGCTTGCTCCAGGAACATAAGAGCCTCAAACCAGTATATTAGGTCAGGGAATGTCCTAATATAAATGTTACTGGTATTTGGCATATCAAGTACTGCACGAGCAGCTTGCCAGGCTTCCCGTGTGGGTGGCATACTCTTGTAGTCACCTCTAAATAAAGCATCGATTGATGAACCACGAGCCGGGCTGTGATAGTCTGGTCTGCTGGGAGGAGTTGTGACAAGAGGGAAGACCGGGTGTGGAAAATGGCGGCCCCCATGGAGTAGGGAGGGTCGTGTGGCTTGTTGTGAGGCTCTGCTGGGGTGGCAGGCCAGGGCTAGAACCCGCCATGCCACCCAGGCGCCTCAAGAGTGGCTGGGCACAGGGAGAGCAAGGAGCAGCTCTGCCCCATGTCTGAGAGTCTCATGTGGAGTGGAGTTCTGCTGCCACAACTCCCATATAATATAATAAATTCCTGGTAATTATGTGATTTTCTTATATTCAGAAATATTTTTCATTTAAAAATATATATATTTTTAATGATGGCTTTCATTAAAAAATAAATTACCTCTATCTAAGTAGTGTGTAGATTTTATTTCTGTCTACATAATTCCTGAAATTGATCCGGATCACTCCATGACACCCGGCACTACTTTTCTAGCCTGACTGATCCCTCACAACACTACCTTTGTTTCTGATATGCCCAGTTGGACTTGGGGGTTTTGCTGCTACCTTATGGTTATAAGCCTTGGACATGGACTGCTAATAGACTTAAAATACCTGGTAAGGGCATGGTACGTAGCATGGGGCATTATGAGGTATATTAAAAGTAGCATAAGGACATTGAGGGTTCAAGTGTCTTGGGCATTTGATGTTGGAAAGGTGAGTGGTAAAACTATGCATCCAACCTTAATTGTTAGCACTATGTAAATATGTGACTTCAAGTTTATTAATTGAGAATTTCGGTGTAAGATAAATGAAATATAATTCTAAATGACAGTACAGTAATGAAACAATTGGGGCCAAAGTACAGCTGGGATGGTGTTTGCCTTGTACATGGGCCAACCTGGGTTTGATTCTCTTGGTCTCCTCAGTACTGCCAGGAATAATTCCTGAGTGTAGAGTCAAAAAGAACCCCCTGTTCATCGCCGGGTTTGACACAAAAAAAAAAAAAAAAACAAAAGATCCATGAAACCAAGGGATAGATAACCCAAAGGATGAACAGAACTAAAAAATATTGGTAGGATCTATAATTTAAAAGGTTTAAAAAACACAAAAACATAAGAAAGGAATAACAAGGAGAAGTTGCAGCAATAGCAGAGAAACAGGAGGTATAAGTGAGAAAATTAGGAATAAAATTCTTGATTCTCAGAGAAAAAAAAGGGAATGGTTGATTTTTGAGCTATAGTCTTCTAAGACAAAATCAGGAAGAAATGGAAAATCAGAATAGATAATTATAAGCAAGGAAATTGAAACAATTTCACATTTATTCCCAAAATAAAAGACTATGACCTTATGAATTTTACTAGCCAGTTCTACTAAATACTCAAAACCCTTTTATCTCTTTCAAAAAATTAAAAAAAATTGAATGTATACACAAACCTTTTTTGCTGGTTAATATTACTCTCATATCAAATGTCAGGAATTATAAACCTCACTCCCACAGCTTGATGGAATGGTTTGAGGATCTTTATGTTCCTGGAGCAGGCAGATGCTCTTGAGCAGGCAGATGCTCACATGTGACAGGACATATTGAGATGTTACTGGTGACTTCTACTCAAATCTCTTCGATAGCCACCTCCACCTGCCCACATACCAAATTCCACAGGATGGATATGTCATTCCCAACGATCTCCCTTCTGAAATCTGACATGTCATCTCGTTGGTAAAGAAGGGAACAGCACCAGGCCCAGACAAAGTCAGACTCGAACACCTGAAGAATCTGCTGTCGGTACTCATCAATACACTAGCTCAGCAATTCACACACTACCTGTTCGAATGCAAGGTGCTCTCCCAATGGAAAACCAGCAGGACAGTTCTACTGTTCAAGAAGGGAGACATTCACGGCATCAGCAACTATAGCCCCCCTCTGCCTGTTGTCCGTCATCTACAAGCTGTTTATACGAGTCATCCTGAACAGGATTGTCAGAACACTAGATGAAGGACAACCATGCGAGCAAGCAGGCTCCCGGAAAGGATTCAGCACAATCGACCATATCCACACAGTAACCAAGCACATTGAGTTTTGTAGGGAGTACAAGAGGCCACTCTGTCTCACGTTCATTGATTTACAGAAAGCCTTTGACTCTGTGGAGACTGAAGCAGTCATCGCAGCGCTAGCCAAACAGGGTGTTCAAACCCAATACATCAAGATCCTTCATGAGCTGTATTACGGATTCACCACCAGGATCTCACCATTCTACAAAGAAGTGATCATTGATGTCAAAAAAGGGGTTCGACAGGGTGATACCATTTCACCAAAACTCTTCAGCGCCACCTTCCAGAACATCATGAGACAATTAGAATGGGAAGGAATGTGAGTGAAGATAGATGGTCGGCAACTACACCACATCCACTTCGCTGATGACATCGTTCTAATAACACCAAACATTAGCCAAGTGGCACAAATGCTGGCTGACTTCGACCGAGAATGTGGAAAGATAGGTCTACAGCTGAATCTAAAGAAAACAATGTTTATGGAAAATGAACTAGTTCCTGAGGCCCCATTCACTCTCAATGAAGAAACATCTCTGAATGCAGAAGTTATGTGTACCTAGTCAAGAAATCAACGTGATGAATGACCTAAAACCTGAGCTGCGCAGGAGGAAGAGAGCGGCATGGAATGCCTTCAAAGTCATCGAAGAAATAGCTAAAAGGAAAAAGAACCTCTGGCTCCTATCACATCTCTTTGACTCCACCGTTCTCCCTGCATACGCCTCAGAGACCTGGGCCCTATGAAAGCAGGATGAGAATGCTATTCGGGTCTCCAGAGAGGAATCGAAATAAGCTATGCTTGGAATATCACGCCTCACTCAAGTGAGAGAAGGAATCTGGAGTTCTGACCTCCGTTGCTATTCCAGAATCAGGGACGCTGTCTTGTTTGCCAAGGCATCGAAAATCAGATGGACTGGACATGTAATGCGATTTGGAGACAACCGCTGGACTAGAGCCGTTACCAACTGGATCCCACAGGACGTCAAAAGATCACGTGGCCGCCCACCTACAAGATGGTCAGAATTCCTTGTCAAGAACCTGAAGAAACGGTTTGAGGCTCTTCATATTCCTGAATCAATCAGATGCCATTGGGCTACATTGGCACCTGATAGGGTCCAATGGAAATGTCACTGGCTCCTGCTCGAGCAAATCGATGAATAATGGGATTCAAATGATCAAGTGATCAATATTTTATCTTTTAAAATAATAGAAATAACATAGCATACTAAAGAGTAAAATAACTAGAACTCTAAGTCACTACTTTAATAAAATAGGCACAAGATGATGAAAAAGTAATCCATGCTTATGAACTTAAATCGCTAAAATGTACTTCCTACACAAATCATGGCATATTATCAAAATAATCCTTCTGGCCAGAAATACTAGTGTTGGTGATTTAAAGAAAAAGAAATTTGCTAGCACTAGTTTATGCTGAGTTTGTTTTTCCTCTGAATGTGATTATTTTAACTATTAGTCTGGTTAGATATTTCTTTTCTGTTCAGTTCATCTGTCTTTTAAACAGGAAGAGTCACACAGAAGATACTACCAAAAAGCAGCCTATCACTATCACCATCAACTATCTTCCTATTCATTATCTATTTGCTAGAGAGGGCACCAGTAATATCTCCATATGTCCTGTCTCATGCTAGTAGAACCCAAAGGCATCCGCTTGCTCCAGGAACATAAAGAGCCTCAAACCATTATAGTAGGTCATGGGAATGATCTAATATAAATGTTACTGGTATTGGGGCTGGAGCGATAGCCCAGCGGGTAAGGCATTTGCCTTGCACGTAGCCAGCCTGTGCCGGCCTGGGTTCGATCCCGGCATCCCATATGGTCCCCCGAGCACCGCCAGGAGTAATTCCTGAGTGCAGAGCCAGGAGTAACCCATGAGCATCGCCGGGTGTGAACCCCCAAAAAAAAGCAAAAAAAAAAGTTACTGGTATTTGGCATATTGAATACTACACGAGCAGCTTGCTAGGCTTTCCGTGCGGCTGGCATACTCTTGTAGTCACTTCTAAATAAAGCATTTATTGATGAACCGCATGGCCACTAGCAAAAAAAAGCAGCCTACAGACTCAAAGTTAGTGCTGGCTTCTATTGTTGTATATTTGTCCCTGCAGGCGCAGCGTACTCAGAAATCAGCCTGCAGAAAAGCAGAAGGGCATGGAGCTGGGTTGGGTGGCGTTATGGGCGGGGGGCATTACTCATGGATCTGGAAGTAGGAGGTTCAGTGGTGGTTCTGTGCCCTGTTTTAGAATTTGAATTTTACCCCATAAGTAAAGGAACCGCAAGGCAGAGCCAGGCAAGCTACCCGTGTTGTATTTGATATGCCAGTAACAATAAAAAAATACCAGTAACAATTATAGAAAATTGAAAATTTTCTATAATTCTATATAACTGTAGAAAATTATAGAAATTAAAAACAAATACCAGTAACAATTATAGACCTCATTCCCATGACCTGATGGAATGGTTTGAAGCTCTTTATGTTCCTGGAGTGAGCAGGTGCCCTTGGACTGTATTTGCACGAGACAGAACATATGGAGATGTTATGCCCGCTCAAACCAATCGATGATGAACGGGAAGACAGTGATACAGTGAAGTAAAGGAAAGATTTATACGATATGGAGAAAAACCAGAGTTTCACAGATACTTGGGGCAGAGCTGCTACCAGCTCTCCCTGTGTCCAGCCATTAGGCGTCTAGGAGGAAGGTGAGTTCTAGCCCTGATCTGCCATTGCAATAGAGCTTTGCAAGAAGTAGAGGAACCCACACACCATGAGGCCACCATTTTCAACATCCAGACTGCACAGCTCGTCAGAGCCCCACCCAAGAGAAAAGCCAATCTCTCCCCATTGTGATTCATCAGTAAATGCACAATCTGAGAGCCTAGTACTGAGAGTATCCCACCCACATGGCAGAGCCTAGCAAGCTACCCATGTTGTATTTGATATGCCAAAAACAGTAACAATCATAGACCTCATTCCCATGACCTGGACAAATGGTTTGAGGCTCTTTGTGTTCCTGGTCTGATCAGATGCCCTTGGGCTACACTAGCACTTAACATATGGAGGTGTTACTGGTGCCACTCGAGCAAATCAATGACCAACGGAAAGGCAAGTGATACAGATACAGATTTATTGTACAAAACAAAATAAAGATTAAAAAAACAATGCTTTAATTTGTGGAAACAATTTGCAAATTTCTCAAAATATTAGAAGTATATCTACCTTATAAGTGAGAATTTCCACTCCTAGGTATCTGTCCAGAAAACTTGAAAACACTAAGTGAAAAAATTAATGCCTATGTAACTGTTCATTGTAGCACTATTTTCAAGTCACATATGGCGATAACGCAACTGCCCCATAACTAATATGGGCATAAATAAATGTGGTGTGAGGCTAGAGAGATAGTATAATGTATAGGACTCTAGATTTGAATGTGACTGGCCACCGGGTTCAATCTTCAGCATCCCATATGGTCCTCCAAGCACCACTAGGAATAATTCTTGAGTGCGGACTCAAGAGTAACCACTGAGCATAACTGGATGTGACCCCAAAACAAAAAAGCCGAAAAAAATGATGCGGTAGCTATAGACGAGATTAAATAGCAGAGCACTCATTCATGAAGGCAGGCAGTCCTAAGTGTGATTAGCAGTTACACGTGGCGTGCACACACACACACACACACACGCATGCTGTGTATATGCAGTGGTCTGCTCAGCTGTAAGAAAACACAATATTTCATTTTGTAATAACATAGGTAGCATCAGAGAGGTCAAGTTGAGAAAAATAAATAAAAAGGACAAAGGCAAATCCCAGATGATTCCACTCTTGGAGGATATAAAGAATCACAGTTGAGGGAACAGATAAAGCCAAATGAAAACAAACCAAGAAACTGATTATTTACCAGATATGAGAGAACAAAAGGGTATTGCAAGGGGTATAGAGAAAATTAACTGCGAGGGAGGGACGCTGCTAACTCAATGCTGGACACAGTTTTGTAACATATTTTTAAGAGTTTTGAATTTATAACCCTTAAACATAGCTTTAAAAACTAAGGTCACCTCAATCGCTTTTTAGAGAATGATGCCTGGTGATGTGCAATAGAAGGTGCGGAATCACATATTTATTCAAACCACATTTCACCTAGTAAATATCATCTATTCTAATTAATCAAATATAGGCAAATGGAAAGATATTATCCTAGGATTGTTATGATCTTACTCTAGGATTCTCTTCTGTTCTCTGATATATATCTGGTCTGTGAAGCTTGACTTCCGGAAGATATGCACCAATTTAACCAAAGTATCATAAAGTGTCCAAAGTTTACTCCCTCCAAATTCCTCCTCTTAGTTACTGTCACAATATTTTCTCTTTATGGTGCATATATAAGGTCTAAAACAATATATTGCCACACTCTTCTTTGGACTTATAGCACCATCTCCATTTAAGACAAGATACCACTCATTTTCTTGCCTCCCTCAAAGAGTATTGTACTTTGCTTCTTAAGATAATTGCCTCTTTCTATATTGTTGCCTTGTTTTTGGCTGACTTCCATTGTATAGCCACTATAAGATAAAATAAACTATTCACAAGTAAATGTTAGTCTTGACTAGAAAGTGTTTTTCATTTATATGAGTTATAGTTTCAGCAATGTCTTTAAGAAAGAGAAAAGTAGCAAATTTGCCTGGTTATTTGCCTAAATGAATATACACATTTTTATTTTTCAGGAATCAGAAGGTAATCGTGTACATTTCAAAAGATACAGTCTGCAAAGGTCTGTTACAAATGTGTTGGGTTTTAGTGAATCCATGTTATTATATTTTATAACCAATTTATATATCCATTATGTGTCTATTTTATAATAACTCCACTTTATTAGGTGGAACAAGGATATTCAAGCTAGGGAAAGTGGGGTGGGAATCCTGTATCAGTCATTCAGGTGGTAGGGTGTTAGATCTGTCATTCGGTAATGTGAGAGAAGGGATTAAGACAAGGGACTAAGGAAGAGTTTGTCCTTAATCTTAGCACATAGGGTGTGTTTCTGTACAGAGTATGTGTTTAGCAATAGGTGAGGGGTCCTGGCCATTGATGTTTAGGAGTTATTCCTGGCTCTATGCTCAGGAATTTCTCCTGAGTGCATTCTGAGGACAATGTGGGATGCTCGTGAATCAAATCTGGGGGTTTTGTACAATGCAAGCACCCTACATGCTGAATTATGGCACTGGCTTTTATATATATTTTACTTATATAGGATGGATGAAAATTATTATCACACTGAATGTCTATTATAGAAAGTGTAGGATAAAATAGCTGCCAATATATTCTTTTGTATTTGAAAAAGATGCTGAAGGCTGGGATTTGCATTTGAAAAGATACTTACACATCAAAACAAATGGTAACCAAGATACAAAGACAGCCCACAGAATGAGAAGGAATAGTTACCCAATACCCATCTGATATGGGGTTAGTATCAAGGATATACAAGACACTGGAAGAGGTTCTCAAGAAAAAAATACAGCCAAATAAAGAACTGGGGAGAAGAAATGAACAGAAATTTTCTCAAAGAGGAAATTTAAATGGACAAAAGAAATATGAAAAAGTGCTCTTTATCAGTAGTCATCAGGGAGATGCAAATCAAAACAACAATGATATATCACCTCATGCTGCAGAGACTGGCACACATACACGGGTCAGAGCTGATACTGTTTCTCACTGTGCCCAGCTGATCACGAGGAGCCCGGGAGGAATGGCGGGTTCTTACCCTGGCCTGCCACCCCGCAGAGCCTCATAAGAAGCCAGAGGAACCCACACACCATGAGGGTGGCCATTACCCACATTCTGTCTCCCCACTAGTCAGAACTCCACCCAGGAGAAGAGCTGAACACAAGCCCCGGCTCAAGCTGTGCTTTGCGGTCGTGTGGTTTATCAATAAATGCATGTGATGAGAGGCGACTACAAGAGTATCCCACCCGCATGGCAGAGTCTGGCAAGCTAGCCCTGTCATATTTGATATGTGAAATACCAGTAACAATTATAGACCTCATTCCCATGATCTGATGGTTTTAGGCTCTTTATGTTCTTGGAGCGAGCAGATGCACTTGGGAGAAACTAGCATGTGACAGGACATATGGAGATGTTACTGGTGCCGCGTCGAGTAAATCGGTGATGGACGGGAAGCCAAGTGAAGTGACACGAAGTGCTATAGTTGAGGCACAAGCCCCATAACAAGATGCTTCTGTGCTTGTGGCGGTGGTGTGGGTCCTAGCATTGCTGGATACCACTGATCTTACATAGTCTTAGGAGTCAAAGAAAATGTGTCAATTTTATAACACTGTTGTTAGAAAAGGTGAATTCTCTCAAAGTTGATAGGTGTGGTATGAAAGAAACTTTAACTCTTGCCAATTGAGAATCCTAGCAATAGCTGTGATGTCAGCAAAAGAAACAATAATAGTCACTACAGCAGAATCTGTCAAAGATTATTCCTTTATGCTCAAATAAAATGCTCAATGGAAAAATGCACAAAAAACAGATTTATTAAAAAAACTTAACTAAGTTTCAGAAATTCTATACATATAATCTCTCATTTTTAAAGACAAGGTATTGTGAACTTCACTTTCTAGAAGTACATTTATTTGCAAGGCATGAGTGCATATATATAAATATAAATATAAATATATATATAGAAAATAAATATATATAGATAGGTAGATAGATATAAATATATAAATATATAATATATATATATATATATATATATATATATATATATATATATATATATATATATAGCAAGGGTCATCTTCATGGTCTGAGTTTTGTCTTTGCAGGAAACAAGTGTTTATCTAGTATGTGGGCTTACTTTAATGCTCTCCTATAGAAATTACTACACCGAGATCCGAGGAATACAGACAGAGTGAGAGAGGAAAGAACGGCACCAGAGGTTTGTTGCTGAACTATGGGCTCAGGATACAAACATGATCTGTTGGAACATCCTCTGCTACCCCACTACCTTTTGTCTTCCCATCCTGCAAGTCTTATGCCTGGTGCAAACTGTTTACCCAAAGCCCTTGTTAAAAAATAGAGAGAATACAGAGAGTTTTCTCCATGTTCCTCAGGGGACCAACTTAAGGATAGCACTTTCCCCAGAGTACCTACACTTTCTTGCCTTTTTTCAAAGCTTCCACAGAAGCCAGCCATGCCATCTCCAGCTTTTACTCATGACTTCCTGATACTGTTGTCACAAAATTCCAATAATTTCTTCTTTGATATGTCCAGGGAATATGCGTATGAACAGGTGAGATCAATATCTTTCTGCAGGTGTCATCTCCTTGATGCATTTGATATTACATTTATTTGAAAATTATTCAAAATACATTTTCAGATATAACACACAACTGATTCAAGTGAAAAGTGTTTTGTGCTGTATTTGTAAATTTTTTCTTTTTTTCCTAAGAGGAAAATATGTGTAGAAGTATGTGTGGGCTACATACTCAGTATGTTATAATTTCAGTGATTCAATCTGAGGTCATAATTCTCACATCTGCATGTACTACTGGCATAGCACAATATAAAGAGTAATGAAAATGACCAAAAGCAGAAAATCTATATAATTATCTTTAAGGCAGTACTTTCTCATTGGTTTGATTAAGGTATTCAATAATAGATTTTGTACAGAATCTCACAGGCCAGGAGAGCCCCGGGTGAACAGATCTGAAGAAGGTGCACCGAGATTCTTAAAATAAATGAGAGATAAGAGGAAAAAAAGAATGAGATCAGGGCCTACAGCCTCTGGATTGAGCATCAACTGTTCTCTGCTTACAATATTTATCACTTAGACCCAGTAAACATCAGGAAAAATCACACATCCTTTAGTTTAGACTTGTGCATAGTTGAGGGCCTTGATTAACCATGAACATAAATATAGATTTGCCTAAACATAAACATAAATTTAGGAGACTTCCTTCTAGAGAAATTCTTCTAGGAGATTCTAGGGGCAGACTTCCTTCTCTCGTGCCTCTAGCATTCTGAATTCCGGTTCCCAGCACCCAAAAACTATGCGCTTGCTCAAAAAGAAGTAAATATTGTGGCAGGAATCCATAGCAGTGTGGGATGTGGGAACGCGAAGCACTGAGGTAAAAAGGGAGGAGGAAGTTCTTCCTTGAACCCTAGACACCAAAACAGTCTCCAAAGCTAAGGTCATACTAGTGGGAATTGAATGTCCTTATCTAATACAATTCTACGACCTGCTTCTGGTGCAGGCTAAGGCTATTTAAACTAGATACCTTTTGTTCTCTGAATGGATTCTGGAAATGATTCATCTGAGACCATAGTGAGAAACTTAATAAAGCTGCTTCCTGCAGAAAGCCCTGGTGTTTCTCACTTGCTGGAGCATCCTGCAACAATATAAAGACGGAAATACATTACGATTAAGTGCTGTTCATTAAAATAATTTAAAGTTTTATATCTGAAAATTGATTTAGCAAATTATGATATGAGAAGAACATAAAAAGCTATATTATAACATACACACAGAATAGTTATGCGAAAATAAAACTCAGTAAAATAAAATAACACTCCAGAATATTAGAAAGATACGGACACTACCTCTATATAATAAGGAATATTTACCAAAAAATGAAACAAAAAAATGCAGCAAAGATAAACTAATATTTAAAATTAAAAACTGAACAATTACTTTTTATTTCAGGGGGAAAGGAAAAATATCTCATCCAACTGCTTTTAGTTAGTAATGTAGTAGAGGGACCGGAGTGTTAGTACAACGGGTAGGGCATTTGCCTTGCGTGCAGCTGACCGGGGTTCAATCCTTGGCATCCCACATGGTCCTCCGAGCATCATCAGGAGTAATCCCTGAGCAAAGAGCCAGAAGTAGCCCCTGAGCATTGCCGGTGTGGCCAAAAAAAAAAAAAAAAGTATTGTAGTAGAGGTTCTGCTGTAGAAAGCCTTGTCGATATGAGAAGACAATAGTTATAAAATATATAAGCAGAAAAGAAGAGATGACTTTTTTTCACAGTTCAAAATTTATAGTTAAGCATTAAATAGAGGCAAAAAAAAATACACATGACAACCCTTTAATGTATGTTCTGTAATCCATAGTCTGGAGGGGAAGGAAAAGAGAGAAAGAGAGAGAAATGGAAAGAAATAAAGAACCTGCCATGGAGCAGGGCTGGGGGAGGGGGAGGGAACCGGGGACTTTGGTGGTGGGAGATGGGCGCTGGTGGCGGGATGGGTGCTGCAACGCTGTGTGACCAAAACCCAAATATGAACTTTTTAATTGTATATCTTTGTAATTGTAAAAATAAAAAATTAAAAAAATA
Source organism: Cryptotis parvus (assembly GCA_021461705.1). Taxonomy (NCBI): domain Eukaryota; kingdom Metazoa; phylum Chordata; class Mammalia; order Eulipotyphla; family Soricidae; genus Cryptotis; species Cryptotis parvus. The sequence goes on from JAJIBD010025122.1 coordinate 27,159, forward strand.
AAAAAAAAATAAAAAAAGATTTCTGCAATAGCATTGATAAATTCAATTTTGAATTTAAATTAATTTTGTAAAACTTTCAGAATTCTTATGTGGTAGACCACTTCAATGGTTTGAACTTTTTTTATAAACTAAGTTTCTTGGGGCACTTGAATAAATTTATAGATTTTTGTTTTATATTTTTGGACAATCAGTTTAATCATATAGTGGTAACTTAGGTTTTTAATATTTTTGGCTTTCAAATATATTTCAAATTTGGTCAAACATGGCAGCACATTGCATTCTTTTCACAGGATATTCCTCTGTATGGCTTTCCTTAAAAATGCATAACTATAGTGTCAGTTTCTTTCAAATAATTTTATAAATTATTTTTCATAATACCAACAACAACTGGTTTATTTATTTTATTTAGACAAGTTGATTTGCTGAAATTTTCATCACTATGTCAGTGCTAATCCCTAAACGATTCAAAGCAAGAATTTAATTATCCCAGATATACTTTGGAGACTCTAAATGTAACATTAAAGATTAGGTACTTTTCCAAATCAGTTGCATTTAGTTAGTATCATGATTATGATAGAATTGGTATTTTCATTTTTTTATATCTGTGGCTTACTACAAACTCCCACCACTGTAGGCTAAATATCCATCAATTATTATTCCAAAGTCCTTCCCTTACAACAATTTTTATCCTTAGTTCTCATTTCTGTCTATAAAGTCTCAGCTAACCTTCAATTATTTGTAATTAAAATATTTTAATTACAATATAAAGTAACTTTATATTTTAAATTTAATTGTATTGGACAACGTAAATGACATAATTTAAATAGTGGTACTTTACATTATTCTAGGTCATGTGTTATTTAATTATCACCTAAAATGTATATATCTTTAGTAGATGCATATAGTTCCATATTTTGAAATACATATTTAATATTTAATAAATTATATTTGAATTTCTTATATATGTCTTTTAAATAAATATATAATAAATTGCATTTATAAGTGGGATTTTATACATTGTAAGTGTAATTACAGTTGTTAATATATTTTTCCTAACTATTCATTATATGAATATTATATTAATATTCATTATATGATGCAAGACTGGGTATCAGTCTTGCATCATATAATTTTATAGTTTATATTCTCTTAATAAAACAATATATTTTGTCCACACACATACATACGTATTTAAATTGCATTTTGAGTATGAAAGTTTATTATTAATATAACTTATTCAGTAGGAATGGTACCTTTAGAGCAATTAATTATCAGAGCATTATGTACCATCTTAAATTCTGGGTATCACTTCTGAGCTACAAATCATAAGGACAAAAGGATACCTATGAATAATGAGAAATAAACTGCACACATGAATTATGGTTTAAACCTTGTCATGTTAATAAAAGGTGACAGAAGCATATTATGCTGCTAGATGAAGTTTCAGCCCTTATTACATGATTTGATTCCATTGAGATCCATGGAGATAAACTAAAATATTTAGTGACAGTCCATTTTTTTAAAGCATCTACTCCTCAGAAACAGATCAAAGAATGCTGACATATAGTTTATTATCCCTGACACTCTAATAAAAATTCTGAATATTTCCACAACTGAATCGGTTCTTGATTTCTTATCTCCCAAAATTAGCAATTCATATATCTAGATAAACAAAACGTCTGACAAATACATAAATATCCTTTTAGTTATAAAGGGCATCAGCATGACATTGAAATGTAAGTGGAACAAATATTTTAATACATATCTCCTCCAGAAAAAAAGAAGGTAATATTCTGTCAATAAGTCCATTTTATTGTACTTACAATTCATCTGTAAAATGGTTTCCAATGGAAGCATTCTAATATAACCATCTCATTTATCTACTTTTAACTGGTGAATGTTTATATTATTTCAACTATTTTAATTAACAGAATATTTAATTTACATTTCTATTCATACTACATTCTTGATGTGTTCCCAGAAAGAGTGATATGACTGACTCTTGTTAAGAAAACAAACAAAAAAAAAATACTACTCCATTTTCAGAAAATTAATAAACTTCCATACTCAAAATGATTTATTTTAATTTAGAGAAATAGTTCAAAAACCTCACTTTCTCAAATCTACATGTTATGTAGTCCTGGGTATGAGTAATAAGTCATCAAATTTGCTGTATAATAGAAAATATTTCTTCAAGAGCAGAGAGTAAAGATGACTTCACTTTCTTACTCATAAATACAACACCCGCTTTCATGAAGTTAAGGAAGTTAGAAATGTGTAAACACCAGATAGTAAACAATATAAATTTTATCTTCAAAGTATATATATATATATATATATATATATATATATATATATATATAAAAGCATGATGATTTTAACATATTGATTTTTTTTCTTTTTTAGCATGCAAAGCAGTCCCCCACTACAAATTACGCAGTCGAGTTTCCCCTAAGTTGGGGAAATCGCAGTTCTCAGGACATCTGGAGTGCAGTAAATAAGTCTTGTCCTACGGAAACCACCTTCGTGACCATGGTATCTCCCCTGCCAGGTAAGTATTAACATATTATTTTTTAATATATAATTAATTACTAGTGATATCAAAAACTGTGATTCTCAGTCTCAGTTCTGGTTAAAGATTTCATCTTATGCAGAATGAAGACATAAAATTGGTTGTGCTATTGATCACAATCATTTCTGCATGACTGAATTTCTTGAATATTTAACTAGAATATCTGTAATAAATTAGGTCTAATGTTTTCAAATATGGATTTGAGAAACTGAACTAACACTAGTATTTTCTATCGTTCTAAAATATTTGAATGTGTGTGCAAATCTCTAGGACACACTGACTGCTAACTCGCATACTGTTTATTGCTCGATTAAAATAAATCTTGTCAAATAAAGCATACTCTAACTTATATTGTAACAGAATCCTCTCTTCTTTTACTTTGAGTTTGTAAGTTCAATGATACTTGACTGCTGATGTTTCAAAGACATAACTGCCATTATTCCTCGTTCACCTTGACTTTAATCTAGATTATTTTTTGTTGTTGATGATGTGTTTTGGGGGTCTTTTTTTTGCGCCACATGAAGAAATGCTTTGGGCTTACTCCAGTCGCTGCACTCTAGCCTTATTTCTGATAATGATTGAGGAGCATATTGGATACAGGTAATCAAGCCTGAATCAGCTGCATGCTAGGTAAGTAAGAGAATTGCCAGTTGTACTATTCTCCAACCCTTTATGTTAATTCTTGCATCTTATCAGTTATATGTATGTAGAAAAGTGCTGGAGTTTCAGTTTTTGCAGTTAATTTGTGTATTCAGCATTTTGTCTTGTTTATCTGCAAACAATCCTCATAGGGAGATAATGTGTGAAAGGACCTTGACCTTTGATTAGGTCTTGATTTATTAAGGATCTTGATTTATTAAGTCTTCCCTTTATTGTTTAATATTATGAAAGATATCTTACTATTTATTTACCAGCAGGACTGGCCAGCACACATCTGGTGTTTCAGAAATCTTCTGGAGTATAAAGATTTTAAGTACTCATGATATTAGAAAAACAATGAATGTGTGTACTTCAATGACAAAGCATCATGGATAATGTCAGGAATTGAGAATAAGGAGAAAAGCGAGCTAACAGGGAGCACACAACCCTAAAATAATCTGTATTATTTCATTCCTTCAGAACCACTTCATGGTTATTGTTACTTTTGTAACATATGAAAATCAGCAACTAAAATTGATCAATTAATTTTTCACCACTTGTATCACTTCGTCTTCCCGTTGTACATTGTTTTGCTCAAGCCGGCACCAGTAACATCTCCATACATCTAAGGACATCTGCTTGTTCCAGGGACAGGAAGAGCCTCAAACCATTCGTTCATACTATAACTATAATAAACACTCAGTATGATGCCTATTAAAAGCTCAGTACTTATGGGAATATAATTTTTTAGAGATTAGAATTATTTTAAAGATTTATTTTAAAGATTTATAATAAATAATGGCATAAAAACTGTTAAGAACATGTGTATGTGTGTGTATATATACATATATGTATATATATATACATATATATGTGTGTGTTTGTGTGTGTGTGTTTTGTTTTCTTGTTTTTGGACAATGCACAATAGTGCTCAGAGGTTATTCCTGGCTCTGAAGTCAGTGATCACTCCTAGTGATATGTAGAGAACCATATGGGAAGCTGGGATGAACCGGGTTTGGCTGTGTCTGAGGCAAGTGCCAACTGTATAGCTCTGGCCTCTTAATTAAGACAATGTTTGCTCCTATACTCACATATCGTATTATCAAAAATTATTCCAGTAATAGCTCAATTTTCCTATGTTTCATTTATTTTTTCATTTGTTGGTTTTGTGGACATACTGGTGTCTTTAGAGCTTTCTCCTGGCTCTATGCTCAGGAATTACTTCCTGGTGGGCTCAGGGGACAGGGTGCCAGGGATAGAAGACAAGTTAACTGTGAGCAAGGCAAGTCTCCTTCCCACTGTACTATTGCTCTCAACCCTACTTTGTTTTTCAGTAGAACTTGTCACTCTACACTTAAATAAGGTGATTGCATGTGTGTAACCAATCTATTCATTAGCCATTGAAAACCTTATAATTAATTTTTCTTAATTACTTATTTCATTCATGGTTTTCGTTAGCACAGAAGTTTACAGTTGCCAATTACTCCATCATTCTAGGTACTATCTTTGTAGATTCTTCCTCTATTGTCCCAAGGTTTCTTCACAACCCCTGAAATTCCAGTTCTATTAACCATCTCTCAGGAATTGTTTCCATTATAAATTGTCCAATCTTTCTGTTGCTTTATAGTCAACATTTGAGCTAGAGTACTTGGTAAAAGTAAAATTCATATACTTTCTAGCGAACTATGGCGGTGTGAAAATCAAAATGTCTGAGGTGGAAGACATATAAAGTTTACCAAATGTTTTCTCAAACTACTTAGCTTGTTAACATAGCGAAAACTACATGAGTGAGTTGAGTCCTTTGTTAAGCTTTTGTGTTTTCAGCATTAAATTATAAGACCTGAAAGCGAGCATTTAAGTAGTTGCTTGCCGCAACAGTCCTTTGAATCACCCTGATCACATCATGTGGAGCATAGCAGGCCTTTTCTCCCCAGTTCCTGCCAACATTATATATCTGTTAGTTAATTAAAACTGTTGTTGGCTCAATTCACTTTTTATAGTGGTTATTAAAACGTGTAGGTAGCCAGCATAAAGAGTGACATTTTTTGTTCTTCACTCTAATTTCCCTCTACATTTAGATAACATACATATATTGCTATGTAAGTTTATGATTATTCTGGTTTTCTGTTTATTTTAGATAATAATACAGTATTCTCTTCCATTGCCAAATCGATAAGCAAAAAAATTTAAAAAAACATTGTAATTATAACAAATTGTACCAAAGTTCCTGTTTCCTTACATGGTAATCCTTGCTGTATTAGATTAAGTTACTAATTCCAAATAATTTTAAATATTGAAGTACTTTGGTCTGAAATTTAAAAAATATATATTAAGGATTGATACAGAAGAGACTCCTGAAATACTTATATTTATATCTCTTGATTAATAATTCCTCAACAACCTACTATATAATTTAAATCTGTTTTGTATTTTTGTCTACTACAACGTTTTTACTAATTTTTCCCCCAAACTGTGATTACATTGTTATATATTATTGGCCAAAATATATCTCAGTCATCATAATGCTTAGTTTTAGTGTTTAATATGATTTTTCTTGGGAGCATCTGTAAGTTAATTACAGATATGGCTTTTTTACTGTTTTAAGTATTTGGAAAATTTAAATATAGTCTGTTGGAATCTCTTTTATATCTCAACAACTAACCTTCATCACCTTTTACTACAAACTGGCAAATTTCGTCTATAAAAGATCACGTAACAATCATTTTTGGCTCTTTAGACCCTCTGTCTTAATTGCAGTAATTCAACCCTACTGTTAGAGTAAAGAATCAACCTTATACAATACAAAAAATAGTGGGTCATATCAAGTTCCAGTAAAACATTATTTACAAGAACATGTGGCATGCTGGATTTAGGCCAAGGGCAGTGGTTGCCAAGCACTCTACAAAAGTAGAAACAGTCTAAATATTTTCATTTAATAATTGGTGTCTCATATAAAACTTTGCCTATTTATTATCAAGGAGTTTTACTTTTTCATAGAGTCAGCAAGAAAGCCACATTAATTAATACATTTTAAAAGGTTTTAAAAATAGATATTACAAATCTGAAAGTTAAACAAGTGCCACAAACATGTGTGTTTAACTTTATTAAAAAGTTAAAAAATCCTTGGGATTTGAAAATTATTATCATAATGAAAATTAAAAGTGCATCCCAAGAATGATACAAAGAATGTCACCAATACTAAACTTCTGGGTTTATTAGAGAAAATATTAGCTTTATTAGACAGACCCATTACAACCGATTTCTTTGTGTTTCACTGTAAATAGAAAAGCATAGATTTATACCATTACCTTTAGCTTGAATGAATGAATGAATGATAAAATTATTAATGGTACTGAAATGTTTTGCATCAATCAAAATAAATGTGTTTATTTTCTTTTAAATAGAGTTGAGAAAATGGTTCTAAGGACATTCTAAAAGCTTTGTGTGGGCCAAAGCATTAGGAAGGTGGGTAGAGCATTTGTCTCACACACAGCCAACCACTAGCAAACTATATAGTCTCACGTCACAACAATGAGTAATTTCTGAGTGCAGAATCAGGAGTAACCTGTGAGCATGGCCAGGTGTGATCCCTCCAACCAAAATGGAAAATCTTTATGCTAGGAAGCTTTGTTTTGATCCACACATTCACTACTCAGCATAATTTCGTGAGCATCTGTCTTGGTGTGACTTCCTACTCAAAGAAAATAAGATGCTATATACTTCAACCTCACAGTGAAATAACAACCATAGATACATTTTTAATTAGTCTATTGAAAAATACATCAGCTCAGCATAAATCTGCATATAAAATAGGGAACCAATTGAATAAAAATGATTATCTTGATGCAACTTGATTTCTACTAGAGGATAGAAGTAATAATATACCTTTCATTCCTTCTAATTTGGGATCTATCTAGTAGGGTCTAGAGGCTGTTCCCATGAGTTTGTTCCTGATCCCATGCTCAGAACAAGAGGTCTTGAATTGACACTAGGATTCCTGAACACAATACATGCAATCCTGTTCCTGGGGTTTGCTATCCAGCCCAAGATAGTGCTCCGATCAAATAATGTGGATGAATGTTAAATATCCTGAAATTTAGTAATAGAAACTATTATTTTAAGAAATATTTTAAAAAGCGATTTCAATAATATGAGAAAAAATTTAATGGAGAAAATACTACAACTATAAATGCACGGACATAGGAATCAGCCTGATATATTCGAAAGTGATACCGAAAAGCTTTACAGTGAGACCAGAAAGAAAAGTCATGAAGTGAAATGGAAGTTCAGAAAGCAAAGCAAGAACAGATCCTCTGAGATCCTATGGCCTGTTCAAAGAACTTTGACATTTACTTTGAATCAGGAAGTTATTGGAGAGTTTTGAACTAAAATCCACATGAAATGATTTATAAGGATTCTTCTAATAAAGCTGGAACAAAAGGAAATCAGAGAAAGAAGACATGGACATTTAAATCAGGATATTAGCAATGGAGGGGTAGGAAATAATGTTTTTTTTTTTTTTGAGCTGGAGACACATTAGCACATACAACATTTGAACAAAAAATACATTATTCGTAATTGATTTACAACCTACAGAAGTAAGGTGAGGAGGTTTTTCTATTCTTGGCTCATTGTTAAACTGTCTACAGTTTTCTCAGAGTGGCCAGTAACAAAATAGCCCATCTTATGTAATTCTACTAATCTATGTTATTGAATATAATCAAAATTATGGAAACAGAGTAGAATCACATATACCTGAAAGTCTCAAGAACAAAATTTTGTTTATGCAAGAAACATAGGTTCTGTAAATCTGTCTTAAACTATAAACCCCATAGCTAAATATTACATACTTAAAATTCACTGCATGTAGATCAGCTTCTGTGAGGAAATCTCTAAGAGAGGTCTTAAGAATGGAGACCTTTGTGGTCTTAAGAATGGAGTGATTTGGGGAATCTATACTCCCCCTCCTTTTTTTTCTTTTTATGGGTCACACCTGCCTCTGCACTCAGGAGTTATTTTTGATGCTGCTGAGGGAAAATATGGGATGCTGGGGATCGAACCCGGGTTGGCCATGTGCAAGAAAAATGCCCTTCCTGCTCATTCCAGCCCCACCATTTAATCGCTGGTTACGTCAGCAGGTGACAGACAGGAGACAAGCTTGTCTACACCCAGGGCTCTGCCCCGTGGGCCCTGGATGGTTGATGGTCTGACATAGAAAAAGACTGGCCCCCTGGGATAGACCCAGAGCCACGGCCTAGCCTGGCAAGATACCTGTGGTGTATTCAATATGCCAAAAACAGTAACAATAATGGACCTAATTCCCAATGAATGGAGACATTACTGGTGCCTGCTTGAGCAAATCAATGAACAATGGGAAAACAAGTGATACTTCTCATTAATTCATTTATTTATATTCGTTGTTTACATATTTTCATGTCAGTCACATCACAATAAAGTAATCTAAAAGGAAAGGATATCAGTAAAAAATGGGATCGATTCAAATAAATTCTATATTTTATTGATTAGAATTGTATTGTGACTAAGTTCATTTTTTTATTGCTTTTTTGAGTCACACCTGACAGTGCTCAGGGTTTACTCCTGGCTCTGCACTCAGGAATTACTCCTGGAAGTGCTCAGGGAACCATATGAGATGCCAGGGATTGAACCGGGTCGGCCACATGCAAGTCAAATGCCCTACCCACTGGACTGTCACTCTAGCCCTACAGATGATTTAACTGTGATAAATGTATTAGTGCTAAATAATAAAAGAAGTGTCCATACCATTTTGAAGTATTACCTTAATAATTTCCAAATTGTAGTAATTCTAATGTAATCTTTCATTTTCCAAAATTATATTTAAAAGGAAAACATATTCTAGATTTATTAAGTTTAAGAAAAAGGACTCTGACTCAAACATTTCTCATGCTTTCCCCCCACAATTTCATTGCAAACTATCTCCTTTGATTTAAAAATAGAAATATTGATAGATATAACAAAATAGATACATATAGGTCTAAATTTTATGGTGTCCAATATTTATATTAAGTCAGTCTGGCAAATTACCAAGAGTTAAATACTTTCTACCAGGATAGAGATGCATTGTGTTATTTAATATTCAGAGAAATTTGGAAAAATACTCTACTAATTGGTTTGCTTCTCTTTCAGAAAATACATGCAAATAAAAGTTGTATGTACATATTATCAGTGAATATTGAAAACGTATTGCCATTAATTCATTCTATAAATATTATTAGGGAAATTAGCATAGAACATAATTTGCATTCAAATTGTACTTGTTTTGCCTGTATCTCCTACTTGTTAGCATTTTAATGTATTTTTTAAGATACCTGTTTACAAAGTTATTCATAGTAAATTTCAAACACAGAATGTTACAACACAAATCCTATCATTGGTCTCAATTGCTCCCACCCATATATATTCCGAGGTTCCCTCCTACTACCAGCCTGCCTGTCACCGGATGACAGACACATGCCTGTTTAAACTTTAGTTTTTATAGTTTTGATAACGTGCTTTACTTGGTTAGTTCAAACACACAGACACAGCACACCTCAGCACTGCCACTATGTCCTGGCCCCGGGTCTCTGCTCTTGTTACTTCCCTCTTGGTTTACTTCCTTCCTTATTCTTAGGTCTATGATCTAGTTCACACCCTGTATTCCCCCTATTCTATTATTCTATAAACCACAGATAAGTCTTGTCATATTTTTTAAACTATCCTTGCTACAACCTCTACCCTTGAAAGCTGACTTTTTACATTTTAGGTTCCAGTGGATGAATCCTTTCGTAACTACATGTATGATGCAACTTCAGGATTTTTTCCTTTACGGATTATCGAGATTACCAGGGGAAACTCCTCCGGCTTCGTCTAATGTATTCAATCTATCACCCATTCCCCATAAAAACAATGAGTCATCTCTGTTTCCTCAGCGATTTCACTTGTCCCCAGGTGCTGCCTGCAGAACAGTCTCTACTTCATCTAGCTCTTGTCACTTTCGTTGTTACCCTTCTCAAATTAAGGCTTATGCTATGTGTGCTCTTCAACAGTCCATGTTTTCTACAAATAGTTCAACCATGCCTTTTTACTTTCTAAGGATTCTGTAAATATTCTATGCACAGTTGTGTATAAAATGGTATGCATAATAAGCATATTTATTTTCTTTCAGTAGCCAGAGACAGCTAGGAGTGTCACTGATCATCTCTGGTTTATGCAAATAAGCAATACACACTAGATCTTGTAAATTTTCAAAAATTAACACAAACATGTTTTTGGAGGCTGAATATTGGCACTTAAAATATCTCTATTGGGGCCAGGAGAGACCATACAAGAGACAGGGCTGTTTGCAGGTGGCCTATCTAGCTTCAGTCCCTGGCACCCTGAACCTATCAGGAGATGAGAGATCCCTGAGCACAGAACAAGAAGTAGTTCTGAGTACTGCTAGGTGTGGCCTAAGAACAAAAACAAAACAATCTCTGATTTACTCTATGGGCAGCTACATACTAGGATTAGATCTTCTGGCATCTCTCTGATTTCACATGTGTCAGCAGTTCTCACACTGTTTGGAATCACTTATTTCGTTTTTTTTTTTATTTTTTGACATTTGGGGTCACAAACAGCTACATTGTTTGTTTCTAGCTCTGCACTCAGGAACTACTGTTGGCTTTGTTCAGGTGACCATATGAGATGCAAGGGATTGAACTCAGATAAACTGAATGGAAGGCAAAAGCACAAAATACAGTACTGTCACTCTACCACACATATTTTATTTCTGAAACAATAGTTTTAAGACCTAAAATGTCTTTATTCAAAACCCATTTGACTACATTTTACTTTATTAGTAATTAAAACTAAAAATGTATTTCTTTACAAATAGAAGTAAGAGGACAGTTAGCTCAGCTGGTAAGTTGCTGGCCTTCCATTGATCTAACCAGGTTCAATTCTAGGCATCCCATTGGTCCCTGAGCACGACCAGGAGTAACCCCTAAGTGTAAATACATGAGTGAACCCTAAGTATAGCCTAGTATTGCAAAAACAAAGGAAGAAACTCATTGTACATGATAAAAGGATTTTAATAAAATCATAATTTATAGTTCAAAAATGATAAGAAAATTGTGTTTATTTTAACAATATTTGAATATCTGAGTGTCATAATTTGAATTTTCCTATTTTTACTATTTGCATCGTCATTTATTATTTCCATATATGTTTTACATAATGCTATGAAACTCCACATTTTTACTGAGAATCCTATAGGAAAACAAAGCATGATTTATTCTGAGGTTTCATGTATACCCTATGACCACTTACTATAATAATTGTGCCAGTCATGGGTATTAGATAGAAACCAAGCATAATTCCAGTAAATTATAAACTATCACACATTTAATTATTTCTGCTTCTTACTCTAAAACTTCAAATGTAAATTTCCTTTTATTTAAAATCATGTGAATTCCATTTAGGTTTAATGGTTTTGTCTAAGTATGTGTTGACTAAGAAAGCCAAAACCTGTAGAGAAAAACACAATTGCCTAGGTATATAAATTTTTAAACCTCTTAAAGTATTAATTATGGATGGAATGACTAGTGGATTGTTCAGTGTCTTACAATTTTTTAGTTGTTGACTATCAGAAATTAAATTGACAACACTGCATTTTTTTTCTTATAAAGCTCTATTATAGTTTACAAATTCAAAATACTCAAATGACCAAATGCTGACATTCAGTAACTGTCACTCCTATGTATGAACTATAGTTGAATAAATCTATAAATATAATAATTGAGCATAACCAATTCATAGTTTTAATATAGTTGGAAAATTGGAACTAGTCATAATAATCAGAAAATATATCACTGTATCACTGTCTTCCCAGTTCATCATCGATTTGCTCGAGCGGGCCCCAGTAACATCTCCATATGTCCTGTCTCATGCTAGTAGAGCCCAAGGCATCTGCTTGCTCCAGGAATATAAAGAGCCTCAATCCATTCCGGAATGAGGTCTATAATTGTTACTGGTATTTGGCATATCAAATACAACACGGGTAGCTTGCCAGGCTCTGCCGTGCAGGTAGTATACTATTGTAGGCATCTCTAAGTCCAGCATTTATTTATCTTACATTACAGAAAATATAATGTAAGATAAATAAAATACTAAATATAAATAATGCTAAAATATACACAAGTAATTTTTTTTTGTTTTTGCGTCACACCTGGCAATGCTCAGGGGTTACTCCTGGCTCTGCACTCAGGAATTACTCCTAGGGGTGCTCAGGGGGACCATCTGGAATTCGGAGATCTAACCCAGTTCAACAGCATGCAAGGCAAATGCCCTACCAGCTGGGTTATCGCCCGGCCCCTACACAAGTAAATTATTTAAATGCTGGGTCCAGAGAAACAGCACAGTGGGTAGGGAGTCTGCCTTGCACGTGGCTGGCCTGTGTTCAATTCCCGCATCCCATATGGTCCCCCAAGGACTGCCAATAGTAGTTCCTAAGTGTAGAGCCTGGAGTAACCTCTGAGCATCACCAGGTGTGACTCAAAAGAATAATGATAATTTATAATAATAATAATAATAATACAATAACTCTTGTAGTCGCCTCTATCTCATGCATTTATTGATGAACCGCCACGGCCACAGTGCAGCCACGCAAGCTGGGCTTGAGATCAGCTCTTCTGCTGGGTGGATCTCTGATGAACTAGGGGAGTGCGGGGTATTTTATCATAAAATAAAAATAATTTAAAAATAAATTAACACAAATTGCTCAATTAGTTTTTAATTAATTGTGGATTTTTTTGCTTAAAATTGCTTATATTTTGGGGCTGGAGCTATAGCACAGCAGGTAGGGCATTTGCCTTGCACGTGACCAACCTGGGTTCAATCCTCCGCATCCCTTATGGTCCCCGAGCACTGCCAGGAGTAATTCCTGAGTGAAGAGCCAGGATAAACCCTTGAACATCGCCGGGTGTGACCAAAAAAGCAAAAATAAATTGCTTATATTTCAAATATACAATATATTACTTTTTGTTTGATTTTGACCACAGTCAGTGGGTTCGGTTTTTCATACTGCTTGTTTTGCTCAGCAATAACTCCTGGCAGGGCTCATGTAATATATTTGGTATTGGAGACATCTGCAGCCCCCTATACTATCCCTGTGGGTCAAACTATTTCACTCTTTAAAATTAATCAAATAGAGTTTGCATGCACCAAGATCAATATTGGAGGTAAATGGATATGTTGGATTACACACACACACACACACACACACACACACACACACATCTTCAAAAGTGCTTTAAATAAATGGCAGATGTGTTTTATTGTTTTTCTCTCAGGAAATTAAGAAGCCCACAGCTAGTCTAATCAAAACATACTTGATATTTTCAACTATTGATTTTTACCTGTAAAGACGTTTCACAGAATGTGATAGCACCACCATTTTGTACATTTAATTCACTTAAAGAGTCATGGAATACTTCACTCTAAAATAAATTCTGTTTGAGAGTGAAGCTATATGAAAATTTCTTTTAAGATTTATTCAATGTTCCTATTGCTTATACCATGACATTTTCTTCTTAAAAGGCTAGATAATAACTATTACCAATATACATATGCATATGTAAGAAAGCTATCTGTACTAATATTTGATAAATAATCTCTTGATTATTTTTCTGAAGCCGATCATTCTTCAAAGCATTTGTTTCTCTGTGGGAAGAACCTTACATTCTCAGAAACTGAGTTTACTCATGCCCTAATTAGTTCAATGTTTTAGTCACTCATTTACCTTGTAGGCATATATTTTTAGGACTGTTTTTCATGTCACAGTTTAAATACATAAAATGCACAAAAGTCATTACAATTTTGTAGTTGGAAAGAAATTTTTATGATATAATATTGTTAAGTAATGTATTGTTAGTTTAGAATGTCTTTGATGATGTTGTTAAGTATCAAATGTTATGTTTAAAGTATGAAGACAATACACTAGATGATGATTTGAGGAAAATTTAAAGGAAATATACTCTGTGAGGTAGGAAAACTGATAAGGAAAAGATATTTAATGTGTATGCTTGATAATCCTCTGATAATTTTATATATATATAACTTATGCATATAAAAATTGTATTTAACTATCCATCATCTAATATCTATATCTAATATTGTCTAATTACTAATATCCAACTATTTAATCTAATCTAATATTAGGAAAGGTCTGCTAATGAAAATATACAGCTCCCATCTTACTGCTAGTTTGGTAAGATTTAATATTTTGGTTTTTTGCTTTTTGGGTCACACCCAGCGATGCTCAGTGGTTACTCCTGGCTCTGCACTCAAGATTCACTCCTGGAGGTGCTCAGGGGACCATATGGGATGCTGGGGATAGAAACCAGGCCAGTATGGGCTGGCCATGTGCCAGGCAAATTCACTACCTGCTAGGCTATCGCTCCCACCACAGATTTAATATTTTAAAGGCTATCACAACTCTCCAAAGGAGAGATTTTATGAAATCAATCTGTTTCAGGAAAATTGATTTTCAACAGACTTGTCTGGTTAATGCCACCTGATACTCTCTTACCCCCCTAGATCTTTTTTATTCTTCACCCTCTTGCCTTGCAATTTCATACTAAAGAAGACTGGATATCTGGGGAAATTATTTTAATGCAAGTTTAGTTCCAAAGAAAAGTTCCAGATGTAAGTGAAAGAAAACCATACAAATTGTTTACTTTAATTTGTACACAGTAACATATAAGTCCAGTAGAACTGGACTTTGCTGTGATGAATCTTTTGGAATTGTTTTCTTGGCAGCTGCATCAAGATGATTAGTACCTCCTGTACTCCTTTTTAGATCCTTGAGGAACCAATTCTATCTGTGAAGATCAGGATAGCACGAATTCACAGTTTAGAGTTGAACATACTTCTACAAATGCAGTTGTTACTATATCTATACAGTTCATTTATTTTCATGTTATTTTCCTTCTCTTTTACATACCCAATCTTTAGGCTGTATCCAAGATATAATGGTTGACCTCTAAATCTATCTTAAAAATTTTCTAAAACCTTGAAAAATTCCATAACACTGTCAATTAAATTATATCCCTTGCTAGAAAATACTTTTGATTTGAGTTTAGTTAAGCCCACTTTCACTTGTTTTTTTTTGAATTAAAATTATTGCTTAATTTATTCTCTAGATAACTTTGTTATAGGTTGTGGTTTTCTTTGATGATTTTAAATGTTAAACTTATATTTAAAATAAAATACTAAGCATGGCAGAGCCTGGCAAACTACCCATGTTTTATTTGATATGCCAAAACCAGTAACAATTATGGTCCTCATTCCCATGACCTGGAGAATAGTTCGGGGGTCTTCCTGTTCCTGGAGCAAGTAGATGCCCCTGGGGTACACTTGCTTGCAGCAGGACTTATGGAGATGTTACTGGCACCTGCTCGAACAAATCGATGAACAACGGGAAGACAAGTGATACAAGTGAAGTAAAAAATACCAAGAATCAAAACACACATTGATCAGACAATTCAATTTATTTTTAAGTTTATATATGCAAAACTATTATGTAGACACAGACTAATATATTAACATCTATAGTAATATATCTACTTAGTATCATTACTGTCGGGGAGTACTCTGTGTTGAAGCACAAGGCTGAGAGATAGTATGCTGTTTAGGTGCTAATCTTCCATTTAGCCAACTCCGATTTAATCCTTGGCTCTGCATATGGTCCCCAAGCACTGTCAGAATTAAAATCTGAGGACAGCGTTAGAATAAACCCCTGAGCTCCAACAGACATGGTCCAATCAACCCTCTTATCCCCCATCCACCCAACAAAAAAAAAGGAAAATATGTGAATGGAAAAGTCTCTTTTAAAGTAGCCTTGGTTTCATTTAGGTGAATAGACAGATGTGTCAGCAAAGAGCTAAAGAACAATGTATTTTCATAACACCACCCAGTGGAGATCAGAGGGTCTGGGTCCATTTTCAGTGATGATCAACCAGGCAGTGGGGGTCTCCCTGTTTGATCCATGTGCCTGCAAATGCAGACCTATGTGGTGGAGTAATTAGGCCACACCAGGCAGTGTTCTGGGTTGCATCATTCAGTTATGTGAATCACTCCAAGACGTTAAGTCATATAAGAGTAACTGCAGAAGAAATTTAAGAATTTTGAGAATATGTTTATTTGACAAAGTACTTGAGAAATGCAGAAAACTTCATTGTACTGTAAATGTATATTAAAGCATATAATTTAGGGATAATATAGATGTTAAAATAATTCTTACAATATATGTTGACTTGTAAATACCCTTGATTTCCCATAAAATGGAAAATAAGTGTATCAGGAGTGTTTATAAATTCTGCACATCTTCAGTATAATTTAGAAGAAATTAATAATTTGATTTATATACTAGCCTTAACAGTTATGTAGCGTCTCTTCAGAGGATCAAGCTGAACTAAAAACAAGTGACTTCTCTAGAGGAATCATATTCCTCATTAGTAATTATGAGATTAAAAACCAAGAATTACAGCTTTAGAGCTCAGCTTTGTCCTACTATCATCTCTTTTATAAAGGATAGGAGATAATGCTTTATGTAATCATAAAATATAAATTTCCCCATTGAAGTAGCCACATGCTAATACATTTTGGTGATAATAAGCAATATCATGCAAACAAAGATATTCATAGACATCCTGTATGACATTAGTATGTAGAATTTTAGTAGTTTACATGTAATTGTGAAAGTATGGGGATTTCCTCATTCTCGAGATACATTTTTTCTAGGTAGATACTAAAATAACAAAATATATAAATATAAATATTTTACAAATAATTTCATAAATATAATCAGTCAAAGATTATATTCTTCAAATTTTAGCAGAGATAAGTTTTTGAGTAAATGCATAAGCAATAGATATAACTTACAATTTGCATTTATTGCTAATTTATATCTTTCTTTAGTTATGAGAATGCAAAGACTGTGATATTTATTATAATTGTTAGTTTGGTTAAATTACTATCTGGAATTAATTTGAAATATGAATTAAAACAAAGTAAAGACTTGAGTTCTTTGTAACTTTTGCCTTGTTTAATGATATAGATTTATCTGTCTTTGCTCTATTTGTATGTCTGTATTTTTTAATATAATAAACTGTACCTATGCAAAAAAAAATGGCCTTGATATTTTCCTCGCATAGTCTTAACACTTAGCAGGGACACAACAAATGTTAATTTATCCACAAACACCTTGTGATATTTGCATCAAATTAGCGATTCCTTAAAATATCTTCCCTTAACAGAAAAAGCATGAGATCCCTTAATGCAAATGTACACTTGCCTGCCAAACTGGTGCTCAATGCAATTAATCTTTAAAGTATTTGGCTACTATAAGGTACAGATGCCTACATTCCTTTATTTTCTCATGCATTCAAAAATAAATCAAAGTAGGGCCAGAGCGATAGCCCAGAGGGTAGGGCATTTGCCTTGCACACGGCAGGTCCATGCTGGCCGGGGTTCTATCCCGGCATCCCATATGGTCCCCGAGCACCGCCAGGAGTAATTCTTGATTGCAGAGTCAGGAGTAACCCCTGAGCATCGCGGGGTGTGACACAAAAAGCAAAAAAAAAAATTAAAGTAATAGCTGCATTATTCATTTCTAACATTTATAAACCATTCCTAATATTAGACTTCCCTCCAGGAGTAGGTGTCAGAAAATTCAGACAATTTGCTAAGCAGAGGTATGCTTCCTCATAAAGTCAAATGATACTCATTAAGTTTTTGTGTTTTTACAATGTGCTCACCAAATGACCAAAGACTACTGTGCTGTCTCACAGTATTCTGTAGAATCAGGTCACAACCTGATTTCCATTTAGCTGTGGTTTGTATAAACTCTGAACTCTGCCTACAGATATGTGTAAAATTATAATTCTGGAATATTATCACAGAGAGATGAGTAAGTAATTTAAGGATTTGCATATAAAACAGAGATGCAAATTGCTGGTATTTAGTTTACTTTCTGTGGAAGACTAATGACTCAAGAAGAATAAAATATGAGGGGAAAACATATGAATGAATTCTGGAAACGGAGCATGATTCAAAAAATGTTTCAAAATTGCTTCATGGAAACGAGGGAAAGAATAAGGGAGTGTGTAGACACTGCAGAAGAAGTAGGAACAGTAGAAAAGATGTGGGGTTTACAACAGAAGGAAATGTGAAAAATAACAGGTTTAAGTTACACATTTCTACAGGATGTTTTAATAGATGGCCTCCAGGAAAGGATCTTGACTGGAAGGACTATACTGTAGATTGGGAATCAGGATTATGTTGAGTCATTCAGAGTTCATCGCACTTGCCTAGAGGGAAGGAAATTGGAAGGACCAGAATGTAGTTGGGGAACTGGAATTTTCTTGGGTCATTTAAAGTCAATGCAGTTTCTTCACGTATAGGTAACAATGGTTCATGGACTGGTAACTCATAAAGTGAATGGGTAAACTAAATACTGTTTACTTATTTTTATTTTCATTTTTGGGGACATTTCCTGTAGTGTTCATGGCTCACTCAAGCTCATCTCTCAGAGATCAGTTGGAGCTTGGAGGATCACATGGCATGCCTGGGATCAAATCCATGTTGATCTCTTCCAAGGAAAGCATCCTATCCACCAGGTTATCAATCAGCCCTATTCATTTTATTTAATTTCTTAATATTTTTACTTATTTAATGGGATGCAGTTAGTATAACTTATTATTAAAGTCACTAAAGACATGAAATAACAGATTTTATGAAGTCAGGGGGTGGTTTAGGAAACACAATGTAGATACAGTTTAGATGTTGAAATCACTGTCATTAATAGGTTCTAAAAGTTTGACCTTGATTCCGACATCTTTTCCATCATTTCCATAGATGTAAAAGATGTTGGAAATGATCACTCTGGATAAGAACTGTGTGCTAAAACAGGTAAAAGAATGAACAAGATAACCTCTCAGTATCTGTGTTGCAAACCATAATGCACAAAAGGCTAGTGGGAGAGAGAGAGAGAGAGAGAGAGAGAGAGAGAGAGAGAGAGAGAGAGAGAGAGAGAGAAGAGCAGCCTGCTATAGACAGCTGGGGTGGGGGTGGGGTGCCAGCGGGGTGGGAACAATGGTGGATGGAAAAGCACTCTGGTGGAGAGTTTGCGTTGGAACATTGTATGGTCTAAACCCAACATGACTTACTCTCTAACTGTGTTTCACCCAGCAATCAATAATGAAATGAATTATTTTAAAAAAAATCTGACCTTTATATATTTTAGTTAAAAGGCACAAAATATTGAATTGTTTCTAAAGTCAATTTCTATTGTATCTGTATTCTAATATAAAACTGTTTCTAAGATTTTTTAAATTATATTCAAAATGTTTCATTTTTCACAAAAAAAGACAAATATTTTGATGATTCTCAGAAAATTAATTCTAACATGTGAGCTTTCATTTAAAAATAGATTTATAAATATCAAGGACTTTATTAAGTGTGAATCCTGAAATTGGGTTTGGATAAGCATAGTTAAATTCTCTTATCATCAATGTAACCAAAATAACTAAAAAACTTTTTCAAGTATGTATGATTTTTATGTATATTTACACTTATATGTACATATACTTCTATATGTATGACACACACATGCATTTTTACATACATAGTCAAATCCATTTGAAAACTCATATTTGAGTCTGTCATCTTAACTTATTCAACAATTTCTTTCATCTTAAAGCAGTGAACTTTATGATACTTTAAAAATTAATTAATAATTTTAGTAAGTTCATTATCATTTAAGATCTATTTTAGCTACACATTTTAATATTCTGTTTTTGTTGCAGAGCTATTTAGACACAGCCATTCGTGGATAATAAGTCATTTATTCCTCATTAACTGTTAGGATGGATGTAGATATTCATTACAGCCAGACAACAGACTCATTTAACTGCCTACAGTACATGATTATATACCACACCAATGACTGGAATGCAAATTCCATTTCACATTAGGCTCATTTTAATTCAAGCATGAGCTAATAGCTCAGACTTTACATTTGGTAGCTTCCCATTCTAGATTTTATTTTTTAAAAGAACTTAAAGGAAAAAGCATGGAGCAAAAAGGTGTGCAGAGAAAAGTGTATGATTTAGAATGAGAGTTCTCTCTGCTGTGACATACATGGGCTCTTAAAATTGGTCTAGCAAACGCAGCTTTCCCTGTTAGAAATTTATGCCCTAGTCAGCTTAACCTTAAACCAGATGAGCTTCAGCTTTTAAATGCAGAAGACCTTAACAAATCATCTCAGAACTGGTGTCAGTTGCAGACCTTATTTGAGCCTGCAGAGAAATGCAGGAATTTCCAACTTTCTTCCACAAAAGATAAAAAATGATTTCAAATTGCTAGAAAGAATATCAGAACAAATTAATTTTATAAAATTTCTAAGTTTTCCTTACAGAACAAATGTATGGAAATATACGTTTCTTATACTATTGGGTTTTTTTGTAAAAATAGTTCATGTTGTAATCAATGGCAGATTATTTTTTGTTAAATAACACGTCTACAAAATAGCATCCTTGAGGTTAGAAACTATGTTACTTAACAGAATACATCCTTTCTTAGCTACAGATTTATAAAGACAAACAGTATCAACGCCTATTGTAACATATTGAAATGGAATATTGTTCAAGCTGGATATTTAATGTAACCAATGTGCACATTGAAAAGTCACCAAAGAGAAGAATGTTTAGGAATGTTTAGGAAAAATATTTTGACTGTTCAGGAAATAATTGAAAGGGATATTAATGTATTCAGGTATTTAGAATAAAAGCAAGCATATTTATCTTATAAGCAATGTATATCATTTCTTAAGACATATACAAAACAAGCAGAAATGCAAGAAAAATCAAATTACAATAACATAAGCAAGTTAAATGTGAAACATTCTGACTTTAAAAAAATCAGTAATTTCTAATGTCAGTAATTTATTTTAAGTTAGACTGGAAAAAGTGTAATGAGATAAAACTCTAAGATTGTGTTCTTAAATGACACCTATTTAATATGAAGGCAAAATATAGTTTCCATTATTCACAAACCTTAGGAGACAAATGGCAGATGTTTTATATATAATATATAAAACACTAGATATATATATATATGTATATGTATATGTATGTATATATATCATCTTTAATCTATATTATACCGAAGTGAATTAGCTCATATAGAGGTCACATTACTTAAAATCTAATTTATTTTGGGTAATGATCTTATCAATTTGTACTGATAGAAAAGAAAATGGGTCACTTAGTCCTTACACTCATGGAGGTCATCTAATGATTCCACTTGCATTCTTTTTTTTTTTTTTAGTATGGGTGGTGGGAAGGCACAAACTATGGTCCTAGAATTCACTTTGTTTCTGTCTCTGTTGTCAGGTGCACTCGTGGAGGAATGTGAGAACAATGTGAGGTTTTGGGGGTTAAATCCATGTCAGGAGATTTCAAGACCGTTTCCTAAAACACTCTTCCTTCTCTCTGCCCTAATCCATTTGTCTTTTTATTCTGGATACTTTTTTAAAATACAGAAAGCTCCTAGTAGGACAAAGTGAAATGTGAAACAGCTATTTTTTCCCAATTTTCTAAATTATCTAGATTTCTAATATTTTCTATTTTTTTTCTAATATTATTTTCTAATTGTTACTGGGATCCAGTCGGCAATGGCTCTAGTCCAGTGATCATCTCCAAATCACATTACATGTCCAGCCCATCTGATTTTTGATGCCTTTGCAAATGAGAAAGGGTCTCTGACTCTGGAACAGTGACAGAAGTCGGAGTTCGAATTCCATCTCTCACTTTAGTGAGGTGTGATATTCAAGCATAGCTCTTTCAATTCCTCTCTGGGAGACCTGAATAGCATTCTCATCCTGCTTTCGTGGGCCCAGTCTCTGAGGCATATGTTAATGCAGGGAGAAGCGGTGGAGTCAAAGAGATGTGCCCAGAGCTGGAGGTTCTTTTTCCTTTTAGCTCTTTCTTCGATGCCTTTGAAGGCATTCCATGCTGCTCTCTTCCTCCTGTGCAGCTAAGGTTTTAGGTCTTCATTATGTTGACTTCTCGACCTAGGTACGCATAACTGCTGCATTCAGAGATGTTTGTTCCATTGAGAGTGAATGGAGCCTCTGGAACTAGTTCATTTCTCATGAACATAGTATTCTTCAGATTCAGCTGTAGACCTAACTTTCCACATTCTCGGTCAAAATCAGCCAGCATTTGTGCCGCTTGGCTAATGTTTGGTGTTTTTAGAACGATGTCATCAGCAAAACGGAGGTGGTTTAGTTGCCTACTATCACGTGGCCGCCCACCTACAAGATGGTCAGACTTCTTCGTCAAGACCCTGAACGGATGGTTTGAGGCTCTTTGTATTCCTGAAGCAACCAGATGCCATTGGGCTACACTGACATGTGATAAGGTCAAATGGAAATATTACTGGAGCCCGCTCGAGCAAATTGATAAATAATGGGATATCAAGTGATCAAGTGATTATTTTCTAATAATTTCTAAAAGTGTATATAAAGTCTAGTAAAGAAATAATCCAAATACCCATTTTGGTTCAAAATTATGATAGTGATTTTCTTTAGTTCACTGTGATTTTTTTCAGTTCTCCTTTCCTTTGCATTGTAGATAACATCCACATTTCTTTAAGTTTTTGAATTCTATGAGTTCTGACATCAGGGATATTTTGTTAGTAATTGCAATTATATGCATGATAATTCACTGACTTTCAAATATCTCAATATTTTGTAAAATTTTTCCATTCTTATCCCCAGTCATAACTTTCTAGGAAAATGTAAGAAACTTTTTCAGTAATGAAAGTCCTCAACTTTTTCTTGTTGTCTTGTAAGACAAGACAAGTCTTGTAAGTTTTCGGATTCTGGGGTTTAAAAACATACCTTTTGGCATAGAGTTTAGCAGTAAGGAAATACTTACTGATAAATAAGTTAGAAATTTTCTGTTTCTATTTCCTAAAACATGTGGTCAGAACTTGCATTCTGTGTATTAGAATTCTGTACAGTAGAATTCAGCAGTGAAAACCATCTAGTCTTGATATTTTCCTTTCATGAAGGGTTGCAGGTTATTAATATAATGAATTTAATAAATATAAACACCCAGATTAACTATCCATGTATATTTTTATAATTTCTAAATCTTATACATTTTGCTAAAGTTATTACATTATGGACTTCAAGTTGTAGTGCAATCTATTATCTTTACTATTTCTACAGTTCAACAATCATGTCATTTTGGGATTTGTGGTATTATTTATCTGTGTTTCTTTTTTTGCTTAGCCTATCTATAACTCTTATTAATTAATAAAAAACTTAAGTTTCACTATATGCTGTATTATTTCCCCTCCCCCCCCAGTTTTTTTCTTTTAATTGATTTATAATTTGTTTATCTTATGAAAGCTTTAGATTTAAATTTTTAAAGAGTTTTAAATCTTTTCACCTCATTTATTTTTCATCTATTGCATTTTAAAACATATGTTGCATAATTGTTTTGGTAACTAATCCAGAGAAGCTACAGAATAATTGTATAATTGTTTTTCCACTTTGATGATACTACTGAGAACAACCTTATCTTTACTGATTTTCTTCCTGCTTGTCTGTAAGTAATTCATAAAAAAAAGTTCAAAACACTTGGGGTCAGAGAAATAGTATACTGGGAAAGGAAGATGCTAAATCCAGATTTAATTCGTAGCATCCCATTTTGTCCCCAGAACATTACCAGGAATGGTTCCTGAGTGCAGACCTAGGAGTAATTCCTGAGGATAGCCACGTGTGACTCCAAATAAACAATACCAAAGAAAGGAAAATATGTTTAAATCTTGAAATATTTCAGTGATGCCACTGTTTCTACAGTCAGTTTTACCTATATAATTGAAAGTTCTGTCTTTAAATGAGTACATGTTTAGGATTACTGTAGCTTCTTGGAAATGGACCTATTTGTAATTATCAAATATTTCTTATTTGTACTCTATGTCAATTTTAATTGTACTTACTAATTTTAGTTATATGTATTTTCTCATGCTATAATATTCAATTTATGTGACTATCAGAAGCTTTTTACAGTGCACTCTAACGTTCTCAGTTATTTAATTGTAGTCTTTCTGTTCATAATGAAAGCTAAATGATTAGAATAGAATGTATAGTGTCTAAATTTATCTTTCATTTATTTGGTCATTGTCGGGGGCGCCGCCGGGGTCCCCGACAGTGCCGGGAAGCAAGTTCCCTTCTACCTCCGAAGACCGCAGGGAATGGATGAAGACTCAGGAATCCGATGCAGTTTTAAAAGGGCTTTACTATCACAGGTTCAAATATACAATCCAAGAGCAGGGGAAAACCTCTGGACTCTGAGTTCCTAGCTAGGCCCCAGCCAGGTGTATGCCAAGATGGCTGCCACCACGTGTTGAGGCCCAACAGAGAATGGAGAGGACGGAGAAGCAAAACACCAAGGGAAGCCGAAATGGCAAAAAGGGGAAAAAAGAGAGCAGCTTCTTTCTTCTTACAGCTTATTTTATAGCTAGGAATCCCCCAAAACTCCCCAGCCCAGCCCATTCTGGGCTGGGCTATCTAGAGATGACAACAGGAAAATAGCTTTATAGAAATGTAGCAACTTCAGGAGACCATCTGGTTGTTTGCAAGGACCCAGAGCTAATTAAAAGCCTCCTAGCAGAGCTGGAAGAAGCTATAAGCTAAATGTAACTTCCCTGGCAGGAAGGATCAAATGCCCTCAGGTAATTTCTCCCAGCACCTCACCTAATGTCTTGATCCAAGATCTGCCTGGAATTGCCTTTATAGGGTAGAGAAGGGAGTTTCTGAGATGGCATGTTTCTGTACCAAAGACTAATATTAATGCCTGTTAAATATTTCTCCAAGCCTTCACAAGAGTCTCGTCTACATCACAGTAGTTTAGTTTTATATTTTAGTTGCCTTTGAGTTATCAGGGAGCCATGCTTGCTTGCTTGGAGGCAAACAGAATTTCTCTCTGGTCTAATTACTTAGAGATCCAACGTGGCCAGGCAAATATGCTGGTAAGATCTAGCTAGTCCCATGATGATTGGGTAGCATGAGAGATTATTTATACCAACCAGTACAGAATACATGGTCAGATAAGACTGCCACATTCAGACTAGCCCCCTATCTATGAAGTGACCTGCAGGGAGGCAATCCAGGGCAGATGCAGAGGCCTAGGCTTTTAGGTGTCCTGCAACAGGTCATATTATTTACAACAATGTTAACAGGTTTCATGCATATGCTATTCCATTTTTTTTTCTTTTTTATGGGTCACACTTGGTGAGGCTCAGGGGTTATTCCTGCCTCTGCACTTATGAATTCCTCTTGCAGTGCTCTGCGGACTATTTAGGATTATGGGAATTGAACCTAGGTAGGCCGTATGCAAAGGCAAATTCACTACCTGTACTATACTGTACTATAGTTCAAGATCCTTATTTCAAATTTTTTCTACTGAACATTTAATATTTTCAAATTTAGTTTTTGTGGAAAATCCCACCAATGCAAATGTTTTATATATGCTGGCATCACTACTCAATATAATCTGTATTTGGACCTTTCAGTGCGAAGATATTGATTCTTGATGGAAATAAAAGACAGCTAAAGTCTTATACTGATGCATATGCTGTAGTCTAGCATCATTGCTCACCCTTCTCTCAAAATACATGAAACGATAAGATATTGGTGTTACTTAATTTAATGCAGTATAACCATAGAACAAATACTATAAAGGCTAATATTTGTATTTTCATTATACATTACTTTATTTCATATAATTGTGTGCATGATACACATTGAAATTAAATGGAAATACTATAGAGTTAAGAAGATAAAATATTCTATAATGATTTAATAGCATCGAATAAAGTAAATGTTGAAAATGAACTTATTCATTAGAAGTAACCAGTTATGAATTGAGGTTATGGATTTTAGTGTATATGATTGCTCCCTTATAAAAGAAACCAATATTTGGTAACATCCTTAATTTTTAAAAATGATTTATCTATGTATTTTTAAATGAACTCATATGATTACTGAGATGTTAACTCTTAACTTTTTATATATAATCACAAATAACTCTAGCTGAATTAAGCTTTATATTTGAATTTTCAGATTAGTCCTATAAAACTATGCCATTCTTTCTAAAGTTTCTAGCTATATTCCTGTCATAAATGTTATACTCTTTATTAATATGTGTGCTTTCAGTTGTTAGTAAGATGCAATT
This sequence comes from Cryptotis parvus, assembly GCA_021461705.1. Taxonomy (NCBI): domain Eukaryota; kingdom Metazoa; phylum Chordata; class Mammalia; order Eulipotyphla; family Soricidae; genus Cryptotis; species Cryptotis parvus. The sequence continues at coordinate 53,676 of JAJIBD010025122.1, forward strand.
TTTTCTTTTTAATCAGTTGTATTTTGTTTATAACAATACTTGAATAAAAATAATAATAGCAACTATATATGTATGCAAGTTTAGATAGATATGTATATACTTATGTGCTTCTTTTTTTATTTAATATGTGTATGGAGCTTTTTTACAGAAATTAATTTAAATTGGAATAAAATACCAATAGAGTTTAATCTGGATGGCTCTTAACCACCTAATAATCAAAGAAAATTGTAATAATAAAACATGCATTTTGACTTCTGTTAACACAAGAATCAAAGAAATGATAAAAAATAGTTTGACTTATCAGTCATATTCCATTTTTCTCAGATGATTTTTTTTTTCCTTCAGCTGACTAGAAAAAAAGAAAGTACTTGGTCCCAACATTAAAGAACATATTTTATTTATAGCTGGGCAGACTTGAAATTCTTCATTTTAAATCCCTGCTGAACTTTAGAGAAACCTTTAAAAACTCAATTACATTTATACTAGACTTTTCCCTGTCTTCAGAGTCCAGAATTTTAATGCTCAGGGAAAAGCAACAGTATAAAAAAAATCTACAGGGCCATTGAAAATATTAAACAAGAACTATGCTAAGATTTGATTGCCAAAAAATATGTACAGAGTCCATTCCTTGAGGAAAAAAAAATGTTTGAAAACAACATTCTCTTTTTGCCCACATTAAATGACTCATTAGTCTAACTTATTAGAGGATTTTTTTTCTTAAAGTTACTATAGTAAATAACAACTTAGAACATTTGCTTTTAAAAACTCAGTCCTCAAAATATCAAATCCTGAACAATCTATCATCAAGTAGCATTAAAATAGATTATAATTTTTTGAAAATAGTTGCTCTTTTTTGTCTGAGAGAACTTTCTCAAAGACTGTGTAGCTATCATACGCTTATTTGGATTTGGCAATTCACTTTTATTGGAACTAAATTTAGAAGACGGAAAACAGGTAACTAATAAAGATAAATAATGGTTTTGAACAAATATATCTGAGATTAACTTTATCTTCCATAAAGTTTTAAAAACACACAAGAATTATTCTTCATCAATAATTAATTTTCTTTTATGTTTTTTTTTTTTTTATTATACCCCCGAGATATACATTTACAAAAATGTTCATGTTGTGTTTCAGTCATACAATGTTTCAGCACCCATCCCTCCACCAGTGCCCACTTCCCAGCACCAATGTCCCTGATTTCCTCTCCGCTCCCCAATCTTCCTCTATGGCAAGCTCTTGGTCTCTTTCTTCTCTCTCTGTCTCTGCCTCTGTCTCTCTCTTGCTCTCTTTCTCTCTCTCTCTCCTTTTTCTTATACATTGAATGTATAAGATAGCTTACAATACATACATTTAGTGTTTATCATGTATATATATGTATATATATATATATATATATACATATATATCCCTTTGCCTACATTAAATGCTTGGTTATAAGCTGATATTATCATTTCCAACAATTATTAGTACACTGTTCCTTTCTCTGTCTTACTTAAACTCTAACTCCTACTTATTTGTGGAAAATTCCACTCACTGACAAGACCACTTGATAGATGTTTTGACTGACCTTGAATATTGGCATCATGCTATTTTTTTAATATCCTGTAAATACTACACGGTCAGCAATTACACCACCTCCGTGTCCCTGATGACATCGTTCCAATAACACCAAACATTAGCTAAGAGGCACAAATGCTGGCTGAACTCAACTGAGAATGTGTAAATATAGGTCTACAGTTGAATCTCAACAAAACAATGTTGATGGAAAAAGAACTGGTTCCAGAGGCCCCATTCACTCTCAACAGAAAAAAACATCTCTGAATGCAGCAGTTAAGTGTTCCTAGGTCGAAAAGTCAACATGATGAAAGACCTAAAACCTGAGCTGTGCAGGACGTAGAGAATGGCATGGAATGCCTTCAAGAGCATCGAAGAAATAGCTAAAATGACAAAGAACCTCTGGCTCTGGGCACATCTCTTTGACTCCAGCTCTGTGACATTTAGGTGGAAATGGGTAAATGGGGGTTGGAGTGGGTGGGGATGTTATTTTTAAGTAGAAACAGACATTGGTTGATCTTACAACTACAGGTTATGTGGAAGCCCAAACAAGGAAAGACAAATTCCAATGAAACTTTTTTTTTCTATCTGAGGAGAAATATAATGTCCCAGATGAAAGGAGGATCGGGGAAGATGGAGAGTGTCCTAAGAATGGTAGTAGGTGGACACTGGCATTTTTGTGGTAGTTGTAATGACATAACATTCTGAAGAATTCCTAGACAGGGTTCCACATTCACTCTGGTGTACCGATATACCAAGTACCACGTCACATTTAATAAATGTAAGTATAAGGCATACAATAACAAAAGATGTAGCCACACTGTCTATTCTGTAACAACGTATCAGCAATTTTTTACACAATGGTTTACTGGCTCAAGGGTTCATATGGAGATTGAACAATCTAATTAACTTCTAAGAATATATTTCTCAAACATATTTAGCAAATTAGTTCTAGCAAACAACATGAATAAATTATTCAGTGTCTGCTTAGAACAGGTTCAAGAAGTGGTTGCAAACTTTGTAATCATGGTCTGTAGTTGCAACGGTGCTGGATTTGGGGTTGAGTATTGAATATTGTTAGAAATTGACATGAACATCTTTGTAAAAAGTTGAGTAGAAACCCACTATGTTTAATAAATCCAATAAGTGAAAGCAATAACACAAATGGTCCAATTCACACATAACAACCCAATAAAAAAAGGCATGACTTTGTCAATACCATTTGTCCATACACATGCGTGTGTTGTAATAAGCAATATAAAGAGTAGCTGCTAAGGAATCAGGGGATGGCAATGGAGGTGACAATGCTAAAATAGGGTATTTGGTGGTGGTAAAGGAGCTTTTTTGGTGGTGGGACTGGTGATGGAATATTAAATACTTGAAACAACTGTACTGTGTATAAATACAGAAGAAAAAAGTCTAAATAAATACAACAGAAACATTTACAGACCAATAACCAAGTGCTATTAAAATAAGAAGCATTACACTGTTTCGTCTTTTTTATCTTAGTTTTGTTTTGTACCAAACCTGCGTGTTCAGTGCATACTCCTACCTCTACCCTCAGGGTTTCACTCTTGCTGCTGCTCATGATGTCGCCCTACTTGAACCTGGGCAGTCGCATATAAAACAGTCGCCCTAAAGTTTGAGCAACCTCTCTGTCCAAAGAAAATTAAACTTTGAAATAAAACAGTAAAATAATTAAAATAAAAATCAATAAAAAGTCACTTAGTGCCGTCTTTCTTCCTAACAGATTAGTGCATCATCAATAAGTTACTATGACACATTTTAATTCATTGAAGCTTATCCGTGTGAAATTGTATTATAACACAACTCATTTCAACTCTAACTTTCACAAGTAAATTTAGCTATATCCAAATCAGCTCTTTTAATTACCAAAAAATCACTATTATATTCCGAAAATAGCACATATAACACTCATAGCATCTGTTCTTTAAAATTAAAAGCTAATATTGGTACAAAAGAAATGATTTTGTTGAAAACTTAAGATGGTTGGGAATTCAGTATTGATCCTAAAATGAAAAGTTATCCTGGGAAAATTTTAAGCAGGAAAATAAATGTAATTGATGTTTACTTTTTCTTGCAGTAAAGTGGATGTGTACAAAAGAAATAAGCAAAAGACAGGGAACTATTGAGAAGAATCTTCTGGTAGCCCAGACGTTATTTATAGGGTGCAAACTATAGTGGAAAGTCTTGGTAGAAGTGAAATCAGTTTGTTCCCTAATTTACCCCATATCTCACTATGACCTCAAAGAATTATGATGTTATAACTACATAATATTTACATCATAACTATTTCATAAATTATGATGTCTTAATTAGAAAATATAATTACATGGCAAGTAGTAAATCTCAGTGAGACAAAGTTTTAGTGTTACACAATTATAGGGAATGTAGTCGCATATATTTCTTACAGTTTTTTGGCACATCTACATTTGTAGCAGAGTCTTACTAGGAAAACATATGTTTTCCAATTTTCTCCTTAGTCCTTATCAGGTTATTTTAGTTATATCTCTGTTCCTTATGAAATTTCAATTCAGGAAGTGTTCAAAAGGGAATAACTGAAAAATGCAAAAGAAACAATAGAGTTGGTGCAGTGTGAAATTATATCTCATATTTACAATAGAAAATTTTCAATTCCAAGAATATAATGAATGGGATATCACTCAAGGGTAAGATATTAGGTTAACAGCTTTCTGTCCTTTGGTAAGTAGTCCTGTTAATATAAATACTGTTTAAATGTAATTACTGGGAAAAATCATACATATGCCTCTAGCTTTGGGTTATTATAATCTTTGTATATAAGTTGATGCTTTTTTATCTGAAAAGTAGGATTTTATGTGGTTATATAGCCAAGCTAGAGTTTCCTTTAAACTTCTTCCCAATTTGAGTTTGGGCAGCAAGATATTCAGAAATAAAACTATGTACAGTCCTAGCCTGCATTGAATAATGGGAACTCCCTGACAAAACATCAGCCAATTAGTCCTAGCACAAGTCTGTGGCAAAATTCTATTGAATTCTGTAGCCTTAATGTGCTTACTTCCTTATTGCCCTCTGCATTTTCCTTTTTTAAACCTTTTTTCTTACTGTAGAAACTGTCTTTTAATGGCCAAATTTATAACAATCACTATGTGGCACCACAGGATAAAGCTAAGAGAAACATAGAAATCTTGACCTGTGTGCTTTATGCCTTGGGATCAAGACAGTGATCTTTTTCTGGATAGTGTTGGATATTAGTGGATGGGAGACAAACCCATTTTAAGCTATTGTCAGATTTTCTGTCTGTTAGTACTCATAGCAGACACACTTTTAATGGGACATCAATGTTCAATTTCATATACAAGTCTTAATAGACATTCACTCAAAGACTAAGTAGAAAATGGAATCAGAAAAAAACATATTAAATGTTTCAAAAAATTGGCATGAGGTACAGAAAATAACCCTCAGATAATATACCTAAGAACATACGCTAAAAATAACCCAAAGGCGACAAGAATACTATCACCAAAACGGCTGGCCAAATGAAGTTATTTGATTCTCAAGTATTTTCTTGAAATTAACAAAATATCAGACTCATTTCTGCTGCCATCAACACCTGATAATTGAAATATCACTAAAGCAAATGTTGGAAGCCTTAATAAACTTTCTCTTTTTCAAATTAAGTTTGTGGCCATTTTGTCTCATTTCCAAGTCTGCATACTAGATTTCTACTTCTATTTTTGTATGTGCTTTAGTGTTTAAGACCACAGTTTGGAATAATTCCAGGTAAAATATGAGGATGTTCTACTTTCTGGTAGTTGGAAATAAAACAATTACTCATTGCTATGCTTGATTATTTTAATCAGACTGAAAATCTGCATGGTCAAGTTGGTGTTTCACTTTAGTATCAAGTATAAGATATTGAAGAGCTTTAAAATATATTGCCAAAGTATTTCAGATCCCTTTTCTTCTTCTTCTTCTTCTTCTTCTTTTTTTTTTTTACTCTTTGGGCAATACCCTTTGATGCTCAGGAATTATTCCTGCCTTTGCATTCAGGAATTTCTCCTGGCAATGCTTAGGGAACAGTCCAGATTCCATATGAAAGGGATCAAACCCAGGACAGACACATGCAAGGCAAAGACTGACCTGCTGTTCAATCCCTCTGACCCTGAGTATTTCAGATTAGTATGGCAGTTATTAATTGTACAAGAATAGTGATTTTAGAAGAATTTAGATACAAGCAAATATAAAATTACAGTCTTAGACATAAACTTTAAGATGTTTTTTGTAAGCATAAACTTACTTTGGAAGCAAGTTTAGTTCATTTCTGAGATTTAACTTTTATAGCTCTTTAAAATAATACTTTGTTCCACAGTCGTTGTCTTGGGGATTCTTCCACCTCTCCACCCAAGATATACACTCTACTCTTTCCACTCTGGAGAAGCCTCCGTTCTCTTTTGCGCATGTAACTCTTCTTTTCGTTTTCCCTCATATTTCTCAAAATAAATCTCCCGACCCTTCTTTTGCATTCAAACTTAATTGGCGCAGCAGTAATCCCTCCATTGCCATCTCTGCTGACGCAAAATTTTATTTTTTTTCTTAGTTATTTTATGTTTATATTCAAATTCTTTATTCAATCAATTGCTAGATGTTTATTATTTTACTCTGGTTATTTCTAGTGTTGAAATACTAAACTATGTAAACTATTGGAAACTATAATAAACAACAAAGTATTGCATGTAGCACACCAGTTAGCATAATTGTACATACATCTTTTCAAATTAGTGTTTTTGTAGATTATACTTGTAGTGGAATGTTCACCTCTTATTGTAGATAATTTTAAGTATATTTTAACCCCCATACTTTTATTCATAAATTGTGAACCAATTTATATTCAAATTTATAACACATTTATATTTGATTTATACAGAAAGCTGTTTCAAACATATTGTAAAAAGGTTCCTTTATAGTTTTCCCTTCTATTTCAACTCTTAGAAATTTGAGTATTTTTGATATGGGTCATTTGCCACTCAATCAAATGCTCATGTTAGTTTCTTGCAAATATTCAATATTCAACCACAAACCTACCACCATTGCAACTACAGACAACAATATTTCAGATTTTCCCAACCACAGATTAATCATGTCCCTAAGCATACCCTCAACAATTTATTTTATATTGCTTGCTAAGCTAAATTGCTAAATACAGTCAAGAAAAGTTTTCTTAGGAAAAAGTTAATGAGAATTGTTCTGTCTCACTATGGAACTATTAAGTCATTAAGTACTTTGTGTAAGAATTTATTGCTATTGTTACAAGATAGCATTGTGACTATATATTTTACTATTGTTGCCTTATACTTACATCTATGAATATGATATGCTTCTTGGTGTACCAGTGTACTAAAGTTTGAGATGCCACTCCAAGAATTACAGAGATTTTAACTGGTTGAGAAAGTTGGAGTTAAATTTACAACTGGTTGGTGCCTTTCAAGTATGGATGCAACACCCTGGCTTTCTGTAAGATCAAGGAGATGAGGGGAGGCAGCACATCCCTGACCCCTGTAAAAGCCTGGAGTTAACCTCTGCATACCTAAGTGTTCCAATGGATTGTTCATGGGTCGGGCTCGTCCAAGCAATGGAGTCTGGCTTTGAACATGGTGGCGATTTTGGTGGGTGGGGTTTTCAGCTACTAAGGCTCTGTTGGGACAGGCCAGACCCAAACTCATCCCACTGCGGGGCAGACCCTGTAGTCAGCCTGGTCTGGGGATGACCAGGAGAATCTCTGACACTTATTGATTTCTTTTGAGATTTAAATATGAGTCTCTGGATCATAATAGGTTGAAGAGATTACTTTGGCACTTAAACCAGTTCCTGGCACAATCACTGCACCTCTAGGAAGAATAGAGAGATTGGGAAGGAGCCCACCCCTGACTGTCTGACCTCTATTTCTGGAAAAAGACATTCATTATTTTATATTTGTGTTTCCTTTCTCACAACCCTAAACATATATTTAATTTTGGATTATCAACACTCCTCTATTAAGGGATTCCCATTTATTTTATTATTTTATGTTATTTTCCTTTAGTTTAGGCACTGCAATTCACACAATTATTAATGATAGGGTTTCATGCATATAAAGTTCACCATCACGCCTTTCACCAAAGTTGTACTCTCATTCATTTCAGCCTACCATCCCTATACCTTCACTTCAGTGATCTCACTTAAATAGACAAGCTCTCAGGTTCAGTTGTGTTTGGCCTTTGTTATTACCTTGAATTGTTTTATTATGTTCTTATGATAGAGACCATTCTGTGTTCCTCGCCTTATGTCTCTTTAAATTATAGGTCTTGAGATAGATGCCAATGAGTGAAACTGCTGGATTATAGGAATCTCAATTCTAGATATGTTGAGAAGTGTGCAAAACATGTTCACAAATGGTTAGAGCAGTCAGCATTCCCTCCAGCAGATGTCTCCATGTTGTCGACATCCATACCAATACTGCTTGCTTTTTGTCTGGTTCTCATTATTGTGAAGTGGTATTTCAAAATTGTTTTGATTTGAAATCCCCTTTTAATAAGCGTTCCAGAATATTTTTTCTGAAACCTGTTATACCTGTTAGTCATTTATATGTCATTGTGTGTGCATGTGTGTATGTGTGTAATTTATTATATATTGTTGTTGATTTTAGGTGTGATTTTTATACATTGTATATAAACTCTTTGACCAGTGGACACACATTGTCTAAGTCTGTGGACCATGTTTTTACTCCAGTCATCAAATCTTTTGCAGTGCAGAAGCTTCTTATTATGATGCAGTAAATTTGCCTTTGCTCTGCTTCCTGTGCCAATGCCATTGAATCACAAAAGATGCTTCTAGATCCAATCTAAGAAATGGTTCTGCTTATGTTTTCCTCAACGCAATGTATGGATTCAGCTCGTGGGTCCACTTTGAAATGCCTTTTGTGGGTATGAGATCATTTCTTACATTTGAGTCTGAGTTCATTTTTTTACGTTCGACTAAAAAGCCTTATCTCCATTTATTGAAAACACTTCCCTTACTCCAATTCATATGATATGCACCTTTGTCAAATGAGTTATTTATATACAAGAAAATCTGTCTCCTGGCCTTCAATTCCATCACATTTTTCTGAGTCTGTCCTTATTCCAATACCACTCTATCATGATTACTATTAGCTTTATAGTATAATTTAAGGTTAGAAAAAGAAGACATCTCCTATATTATTTCCCCTAGGAATTATTTGGCTGGTGGCAGGGTCATTTATTGTCTATTTATTCCTCTGCATACATTTCAACAGAACTTGATTCATGTGTTTAAAAGATATGAGTACTTTTATATAAACTGCACTAAATCTGTACAGTGTTTTGGCAGGATTATTATTTTGGTAGGTACTAACACATGTAGAAATTTTTTCAAGTTTTGTTACTATTTCTTTGTTTATTAAACTATTTTTTCTCTGAAACATTCTTGTACTTATTCTTTTAAGCTATATTTTCCAGCTTCAAGACAATACCAATAGACTCTTCACAACATCAAATAAATCTTCAATTGTTTGTAACTTTTGGGCAAGATTATTATAGTGGGTAGGGTGCTTGCTGACCCGGGTTCAATCCCCAGTATCCCTGAGCGGGTCAGGGGTGATTCCTGAGTAAAGAGTCAGAAGTAATCCTTGATTACCACTCAGGTTATTTTAACATTAATTAGTTTAACTCCATACCACACTTGTCTTGATTTCTATAACTTAATAATATAGTTTGAAATTGGGTAGTTTCCACTGTTCCATTCTTCTGTTTTCAGTTTCTTTATCTAATTGGTGTTCTTTTTATTTCAATATGAATTGAAGAAATATTTTCTTTTTTTTTTTTTTTTTTTTTTGCTTTTTGGGTCACACCCGGCAATGCTCAGGGGTCTCTCCTGGCTCTGCACTCATGAATCACTCCTGGCGGTGCTCAGGGGACCATATGGGATGCCGGGGATCGAACCCAGGCCGGCACAGGCCGGCCGCGTGCAAGGCAAACGCCCTACCCGCTGGGCTATCGCTCCGGCCCCTCTTTACTTATTTAAATAATGTAATTATACACCTCGCGATGCTCAGGGGGTTACTCCTAGGTTTTGGTTGTAGAATTGCTCCTGGTGGTGCTCAGGGAACGATATGGGATGCTGGGGATTGAACCCGGTTTTGCTGCGTGCGATGCAAAATGCCCAATTTCGGCCCCTCCATATCTTTTCAAAGGGAAAAAACAACTGTTAAGCAGGTTTCTATTTATAATAAGATACAATTTTATATAAAACATAAATTTTATATTTTATGATATAAATGAGAGACTCAGAGACATGGAGCAGAGCTGTCACTGGCTCTCCCTTTGCCCAGCCCCTCACGAGGCACTGGGGAGGGAGGCGGGTTCTAGCCTGGCCCACTACCCCAGCAGAGCCTCGCAAGATGCCAGGCGATGCCCCCACTCTATGAGGCCACCATTTTCCACATCTGGACTTCTCTCTCATCAGAACTCCACTCAGCAGAAGAGCCTATCATAGCCTGCTCATCTAGACACACCCTGAAGCTGTCTTTTTTCAAGTCTGGCCCAGGTATGCTGATCCAGGGACAGACATGCGGCAGAGCTGCTACTGGTTCTCCCTGTGCCCAGTTGCTCACAAGGTGCCCTGGAGCGATGGCAGGTTCTAGCCCTGGCCCACAACCCCAGCAGAGCCTCACAAGAAGTCAGACGACACCCCCACTCCATGAGGGCTGCCATTTTCCACATCCAGACTTCCCTCTTGTCAGAACTCCACCCAGCAGCAGAGCCTATCACAGCCTGGCTTGCTCTACCATGACACCAGGTGCCCGCCCTGCCAGCCGCATCTGCCAGGGAGAATACCTGAGTACCTGAGACTGGCTGGTGTGAGAGTTCAAAATGTCCATGCACAAAAGTCAAATCAAAATGAACTATAGATCTCAACATCAGACATGAATCTCTAAGGTACATAGAAGAAAACATAGGAGAAACGCTCTATGACATGGAAACTAAAAGTATCTTCAAAGACGACACACCACTGACCAAGCAAATGGAAGCAAAGATAAACAAATGGGATTATATAAAATTGAAAAGCTTCTGCACCTCAAAAGAAACGGTGACCAAGATACAAAGACAGTCCACAGAGTGGGGAAGAATATTCACCCAATACCAGACAGGGTTAATATCCAGGATATATCAAGCACTGGTAGCACTTCACAAGAAAAAAACAGCCAACCCCATCAAAAAATGGGGAGAAGAAATGAACAGAAGCTTCCAAAAAAGAAGAAATTTGAATGGCCAAAAGGACATATGAAAAAGTGCTCTTCATCTTTAATCATCAGGGAGATGGGAATCAAAACAACAATGAGGTACCATCTCACACCACAGAGACTGGCACACATCCAAAACAGCAAGAACAACCGGGTGCTGGCATGGATGTGGGGAAAAAGGACTCTGATCCACTGTTGGTGGGAGTGCCGACTGGTCCAGCCCTTTTGGAAAATAATATGGGCATTCCTCCGAAAACTAGATATTGAGCTCCCATTTGATCCAATGTAGATGACTTTCAACTTCCTCATTAGGGCTAGGGTGTGACTGAATTGTTAATGTGCCTTTACCTAGTGATCACAGAAATAATACCAGTAGATGTGGCCTAAAAACATACAAGAAAAACAACAAAAATATGCAGAGCATAAAAAACAAAGAAAGGCATGACAAAATCAAACAACTCCCAGATCCTGCATTCAGACCTGAGTATGCCAAGTGGTACTGCTACACATAATACACCAATGGAACAACAAATACAAATCAAGAAAATATATTCTTCTTCAATGATTAGTTGAAAAACTACCATAAAACATTTTTAAATACAGAATAATATATTATAAATTAAAAATTATTTGCAAGAATTAAATATATGCCAAAAATCGCTGAAAAAAATTAACTAAAAATTGGAATAAATCCTGAAAATCTAAAATGTTCTTACTCTTACCTGGTTGATTCAGATATGTACGTTGGTTAAATGTTGTAAACATCTTGAAAGAAAGCAGATTTAACTATCTAATATTTATTTTTCTTTTGCAAAGTTATGTTGTTTTGTATGGCTTAAAGTCATTGTTTTCATCCTGTATCCTAAAGATAGTCTTCTATATTGCATAATTTCCTGAATATTTAAACTTATTTTTCATTTTGCACTAAATAAAACACGCTTTAAAAATGTTTGCCATGCTGTTTCAATCTACTGTATTTTCTATACTGGCAATATTTTACTTATATCCCTACCTAATTATTCACTTCCAAGTGCTGCGAGGAGAAGAATGGAGAGCTAATGTCTTGCTGTTGTTGTCCTCACTATTATTCTGTGTTTTCTTTTCTTTACTGTTCTTGCTTCATGATGTGAGGAAGGAATCAAGTTCTGAGTCTCACACATGAAAACCTGCATTCTAACACTGAATTATATATCCAGCCCCTTTTTTTTTCGTTCACGTATACCTCCGCCCCGCCCATGACCTGTCTCATGCAAGAGAGCCCAGGCACCTCTGCCCGGACATAAGAGCCTCAAACCTTCCATCAGGAGAGGTCTAATTGTTCCTCTTCCCGGTGACTGGGGATAAATCGCCAGCACTATAGATGACTCCTCAAGCACACCAAGTGGATCCATGCGTGGGGAGGACACTCATCCATTGTTGGTGGGAATTCCAGCTGGTACAGAAAACAATATGGACATTCCTCCTCCATGTCTTCAGTTGCTATATTTTTTTTGTGTTTGTTTAAGAAATAGCTAAAGTGACAAAGAACCTCCAGCTCCAGGCACGACTCTTTAGTTCACCATTCTCCCTGCATTAACATATGCCCCAGAGACCTGGGCCCTACGAAAGCAGTATGAGAATGCTATTCGGGTCCCCCAGAGAGGAATCAAAAGAGCTATGCTTGGAATATCACGCCTTACTAAAGTGAGAGAAGGAATCTGGATTTCTGACCATGGTTTATGTTCCAGAATCAGGGACACAGTCTCATTTGCCAAGGCATCGAAACTCAGATAGGCTGGACATGTAATGCGATTTGGAGATGACCGGTGGACTAGAGCCGTTACTGACTGGATGCCACGGGATGTCAAAAGATAACGTGGCTGCCCACGTACAAGATGGTCAGGCTTCGTCAGGACCCTGAATGAATGGATTGAGGCTCTTCATTTCCTGGAGCAAGCGGATGCCTTTGGGATACACTGGAAAGTGATAGGGACAAATGGAAACGTTATTGGAGCCTGCTCTAGCAAATTGACCAATAACAGGATTTTAAGTGATCAAGTGATAAAGTCAAGTTCATGTTTGAAACTACTTGGATTCTAAGACCTAGATCTTTTTACCTAAGGGATTACCTCAACCTTGCAGTGTTTTCTTAGAGGAACAATTTCCCAAAGACTACTTACACACATACTGCACTTCCTATTGAATTACACCTTATATATAGAATTAGTTGTCTTACAATTCTCATTAAAATTACAGAGCACAGGTGTCAAGGACTTCCCTCTTCATCTATACCCATCAAAAGTTTGGTCTCTTTTTACAGTTATATGGATCCCAAGATACTAAGAATGGGAAATGTTTACAGCTTGCGAACTTAGGCCTCCAACATGTGTCTGTAATTAAGGAAGTCTGGTAACTTTGACGGTGAGTAAAACTACAAGAACATGATCACAGTTCTGCCCACAATTATGGTGAAATTAAATTAAGAATAGAGAACCAAGAGAATTATTTCATTTTTCCAGGAAAATTGTACATATACAATTTGAGGAAAAGTTTCCTCACATATACAAAGTGAGGAAATAGGATTCAAACTTGAAATTCTTAATAACTTGCTCCAGAGATGCGTAAAGTAGGTCTTAACAAAACATTGGCTTGTGAGGAAACATAACAACTCAAAGGAAATTCCACTGTCCCTATCAGAGGAACTCCTTATAGTTCAGCAGTATTAGAAATTAAATTTGGAAAAGAGAAACTTAAAATGGAGAAACAACATAGCGATATTTTTAGCTAACTCTTGCATCCTTTGGTGCCAGAAACATTAATATTGGCTGCTTTGACTTATTTTTAAGTAACAACAGAAAAAATAAACCTTATACCTGGAGCCTATAATCTAAGAGATGAACAGGAAAATAACTATCCAAACCCAACATCACAGCACATTACACATGACATAAACAAAACAAAATGCAGACATTAGTCACCCCACTGGCTTTTTTCCAAGGCATTGGAAGGTCATCGGCAGTTATGAGAACTCAAACTTTTTAGCTCAGGGATGTTAGGTCTCTAAAATGATGTGATTTCCATTGATGATGCAGCTTAATTTGTTCACTAGCTAATTAAACCAGATTGGAATACTCTAACATAGCTTTACTTTAACCTAGCTTCAGATATCCAAAGTTCTCACAAGCAGAGACAACATTTAAATCAATGTTTTTTTCTATTTACGATTTTTTGTTGTGAAATAACCCATAAATGGCCACATACTGGTTAATTAATTTACATAAATGAACAGAAGTCAACATTTTCTTTGAGTTTTGCTACAAAGAATTGCTCTAATCCAGAGGGTAATGAGGCCCAGGTGGCAAGAGCCCTGACTGTGTACCCCAAGGAAATGTTCCTTATCCCCAGAAACAAAAGTTGTCCAAATATATGGCTGATCAACTCACAACCAGTTGTTCTCTAACCAGTCTAAAATGTCCTCATTGGCTGCCACCATCAGGCAGAAAAGAGGAGACGGCACCTAAGGCTAAGACTTTGTATTTATGGGAGTTTACTCACAGGTTTCATGAAAGGGCTTTGGCTCACAGCAGAAGCCTTTACCTCGGGGTGACTCACAAAATCGAATTTCTGAAAGTTTGGTTCCACTGCACTCAGGAACCACAACACTAAAAGGACTTCCTCAAAACAGCCATATTGTATTTTATTAATTTATATCAACATAATCAATTTTTCTTACATATTTTGACTTTATCCCTCAATAGTCTTCTTTAATATTGCTTCTCTGTTTCTTTAGAATCAATTTGTCTTCTTCAATAATATGAAATATTTTTATAAACTATAATGTATTACTTACCCCTGTCAAAATTTACCTACGTTTATGCTATTTTAAAATTATTTTTAGTTTTAAAAACAGTTCAACAGTTAGGATACTCATATATACTAACATTTGCACAATGTGGAAATCACCTCAAGGTATATACCAAGAGAATTGCTACATGTACTTATTCCTACTCTAAATTATATATTTCATTTCAGTTTCACCACCAGAAGGCTACACATCTGGCCCTCATAATTCTAGCACCTTGCAGAATTGCTTCACTGAGTTATGCTTAAGGTTTGTGCCCATCATTTTCATTGCTCTCGTCTGAAAAACAGCATCACTGAAAGTATTCACACATCCCACTGAACAAAATGCTGTCACTGAACAGTCCTTAGTGGATTTGCGGTGTTTCCTACAAACACATTCCATTTTCTAAATTATCTCCTATAATAGCATATACAATTATATAACAATTACTTATTTATGAAGTAAGTTAATTTCATTGTTTATATTTTAATCTGCAAATAAAAATGTTAACTGAGTTGAAATTAAAATATTTATGTTGGATCCTTTGATTTGTATGTCTGCTTTGTTGTTTCTATAGTTATGTTAATGTAGTTTCTACATGATAGGTCAATTGCTGCTCATGTATATTATGTTACATTTTTAGGTTCTGAATAAACTCCATCTTAACAATGCAAAAGTTTCTTTTTGCATTAATCATATAGTTCACATCTAAGAATGTATACATATGTTTGTGTAGATATATGTGTATATATGCATATACGTATGTGTTTGTGTTTATGAAATAACAAGGGTCAATTCCTTATTGATTATGACATAACAAAGAAGAACCAAAATCACAGATGTTTGTGACCAGCTTTGTATAGAGATTATTTCATTGCAAGTCCTGTGTTGTAAAAGAGTTACTTATGAGAATTCTTTGCTCCCTAAAGTTTTCAAAACCCATCAATCTAAATGCAAATTAATATAAAATTAGATAGAACTTGTAATTCATTCCAGCGAAATAACGAATGTGCTTAGACATGTTCATTCAGTCTAAATAATGAAAAACTCAATGTATGTAAAATGTGAGCAATGAGTTTTCATCACTGTCTCACTCTCTGAAAGGGATGGGAATTACTAAATTACTAAATTATAAATATTTTATATTTTTTCTGTATTTTCTTTGAAACAATTAATAGTGATTAACTCTTCAAAATTAACCATGTATAACTCAGGTCAATGCCACTAAGCAACACACTAGGAATATCTTAAACAATGATATGGCAGTCAATATAGGCAAAACTACTTAGTGGGAGATTTGGCATCCAGATTATAAGATTCATAATCCAGGGCCGGAGCGATAGCCCAGCGGGTAGGGGTTTGCCTTGCACGCAGCCAGCCTATGCCGGCCCGGGTTCGATCCCTGGCATCCCATATGGTCCCCGAGCACCGCCAGGAGTAATTCCTGAGTGCAGAGCCAGGAGTAACCCCTGAGCATCGCTGGGTGTGACCGAAAAAGAAAAAAAAATTCATAATCCAAGTGAAATCCAAACAGAATATCTCTCTGAGAAGTAAGTCTTCATCCCAAATGGGAAGTTTCCAACACAGTCTCTAGAGACAACAGGGTCTCTAGTAGCACATGACCCAGAGACTTGGCTCTGGTATACTTGGCTCTGGTCTGCTGCCAGCCCAATAACGAGGAGTCTGGGAATAGTCACATACAGCATTGCTCTAGGGAGCAGATTTCAGGCCTTAATGCAGATTTTCATGGGACCTGGCCCCTGACTCACCAGATTTTGGTCCCAGAGACAATTCTGTGTATTGAATTACTTGCTCTGGGGAATCAATAGGCGAACACTCAAGGACTCTGAGGAAATATTCCCTTCTATAACCTGTAAAAGACTCTTCTTACTGTTGCTTATTTAAACTGTGGAGCACACACACCCATTGCCTGGCTACAGTCAACCTTGACTATATGCTCAGAGACATCTCATCCACCTGTACGTCTGACAGGAGCTGTGAATGCCTGTGCCCAGGTCTGCCAACGAACCTATTTTTTTGCATGCCTCAATAGCAGAGGAACTGGACAAACATGTCCCCTAATGAGTTACATAGTCAATAGGTACATGAAAATGTGATCAATATCACTAGTAATTTGTCAATGCAAATCAAGACTACATTGTGATATCATCTTACACCTGTTATAAGGGCTATTGTCAATAAAGACAAGATAGTAAAAGTGTGTGTGTGTGTGTATATGTGTGTGTGTGCAGGGAGGATGGCAATATAAATTGATGTGGCCATTATAAAAAAACTTTATGTACCACGCTATGACTATTATTAATTATATATAATTCCAATTTACTCAATTTAGCTTTCCTGTTGTTACCACACACAGAAAAATTAAATATGT
The DNA here is from genome assembly GCA_021461705.1 of Cryptotis parvus. Classification (NCBI taxonomy): domain Eukaryota; kingdom Metazoa; phylum Chordata; class Mammalia; order Eulipotyphla; family Soricidae; genus Cryptotis; species Cryptotis parvus. The sequence continues at coordinate 70,746 of JAJIBD010025122.1, forward strand.
GAGGTTGAGGTAATATATATGTTAATTAGTTTGTTATAACAACTCTACAATGTAACTATAGAGTTTATACTTTAAATATGCACAAATTTCATATATTAATCATTACTTAATATAATTGAGCAGGGGAAGAAAGAACCCATGGTATCATTTTTAGCAATAATTAGTTATGGTATAATGCTTTATATTGCTACCAACATAACTCGATGCATAAAGAAGCAGTAGACCAAATAAAATATACAGACAGAAATTAGGTATGACATAATGCAACTAATGAAATGATATAAAGAAGTGCAGTGAGATTCATTTAATCTAGTAATTTAGAATTAACTTACTCATTTGAGTAGTCATTCATATCAAACACTATTTAGAAACTGTTACAGGCTAAATAAATAAAAACTAGTGCAAATATATCTTGAGTACCTTCCATTTCAGTAGAAAGATAGCCAATATCTTAAGTACTCAGGCAGATTTGTGTGTTTGTCGAGCAGTGAGAAGACATAGTAAATGAAAAGATGGAAGAAAAGTGTCATGATATGCAACAGTTTATTGATCTGAAAAACAGCAAAGGTGGAGTTGTTTACTGACACTGAGAAACAGCAAAGGTGGAGTTGTTTACTGACAGAGAACACTGGGCCGGGCTACGCAGGAATGGGTGAACACGAGAGACGGGCTGGCTGCATTAATGCTGACGTGCTCATGAACTCAGCTCCAAGCAAACTCTGTAAGTGAGGTGAAAGGGTTTGCATGTTTATTTCATTTCATCCTAATCTCAGATATCTTATTCAGAGCTGGGATTTCACTGTTCAACTGGAATAGCTACTAAATCATCTTCTGTTTCAAACCATTTCATCTCCTGTCGGGAGCCCTAGCCAGCAGCCCCTGGCTTGAATGAGAGCAACACCTAGATCTTGTTGGAATTCAACCCTGTGAAAAGGAGCGGGAAGGACTTGGGAGAAACTTCTCCCTTGCTGCTGCTGAGGAAGGAAAGAAAGAAAGACACCAACGCGTTGAGGGATGGGGGGGTGTCTGGAGAGCTTAGCTTAGGTCTTTTATACAAAATTTACTGGGTAGAGGGAATACAAAGCACAAATAGCATCCTGAGCATTGCAACACGTATTCAGAAGGCCAGGCACGTCCTGTTCTGCAAACAGGTGTTTTTCTCTGGTAGATGTAAAGATTTGGGCTTAGGAAGCTTTATTACCTTGAAAACAGCCCACTCCAGACACCCCCATCCCCTGGGTCCAGCCCTTAGGACCTGATGGTGGGAAAGGGCCAGGCCCTAAGACCAGCTGCTTAGTGCTCAACATTCACCTTTGTGTTTATTTTTCATATAGTTCTTATAGTTTTCATATAGTTTATTTTTCATATAGCCGTAGCCCCTTCCCCCTGCAGTCAGTCTTCTGAGTGTCCAGGCCTGGGCTGGGGTGCAGAGGGGAACAACTGCTGGCTAGATTATCAGACGCAGCAGAACACAGACGTTCAACAGAATCCCCCTCTGCATTTGGTCTATTTAAAGGATCCACTTGCTTTTTCTGAATCCCATGAGACAGGCATGGGGCAGAGCTGCTACTGGCTCCCACTGTGCCCAGCTGCTCATGAGGTGCCCAGGAGGGATGGCAGGTTCTAGCCCTGGCCCGCCACCCCAGCAGAGCCTCACAACAAGCCAGACGACCCCCCACTCCATGAGGGCCTCCATTTTCCACATCTGGACATCCCCCTCGTCAGATCTCCACCCAGCAGACCAGCCTATCACAGCCCAGCTTGCGCGGCCACTCTGTTCTTCAATAAATGCTGGATTTTGAGATGACTTACAAGAGTATGCTACCCGCATGGCAGAGCCTGGCAAGCTACCCGTGTCGTATTTAATATGCCAGATACCAGTAACAATTATAGACCTCACTCCCATGACCTGAAGGAATGGTTTGAGGCTCTTTATGTTCCTGGAGCAAGCAGGTGCCCTTGGGCTCTACTTGCATGAGACAGGACATATGGAGATGCTACTGGTGCCCGCTCGAGCAAATCAATGATGAACGGGAAGACAGTGATACAGCGATAGTTCTTTTTAAACAATAAGCATTTTAACCAATTGCTCTCCAAACAGCAAGTCATATTTTACGTCCATCTTTTCTATTGCAAAGAGTTTCCCCTTCTCTCACTTTCCCTTACTTCTTTCTCTTGAAGCTCAAATAGAGCTGTAACTATAGTGTGATTCTAGAGAGCTCACCTTGCTTGCAGCTGACCTGAGTTTGATCTCTGGCATCAAGCATTTGCTCTGGGTTCTGCCAGTAACCTCTGAGCACATTACAGTATGAAAAAGCAATGATAATAACAAAACTTTGAATAGTGTAATGGCCTCAAATAATAAGTGTTTCTTCTTTTAGTATGGTTTTAACAAAGGGTTATTTCTGCATTGTATTTAATATCTGCAAATAATTTGATATCATAATAAAATAAGTAAATTTTCAAGATGTAATTTCAAAATTCATTTTAACTGCATAAAAGTATGTATTTACAGCTTTTTTACAAGGTTTTTTTTCTACTAAAATATTTCATTGAGTTGACATTCCTGCCTTTTGATCATAGACTTAGTTTACACATTTCTCCTAAACACTATTCTTAGAGAAATAATAATAAAATCATAAAATATTAATGATTTGGTTAGAAAAGTAAATGAATTCAAGTAAAAAAACATTAAATATAACATGTATTATAATTATTTTCAATTAAAATTCAAGTTTAAACTATTTGCCTAAATACAGAAACTCCAGTAATAGAATATTAATAAACATAAAATTATGTGAAACTTTGAGATGCTACCATTACTTTTTAATTCAACTGAAAAAACAGACATGAATTTTATATAAAATGTGCATTAGTATTTCTAATACTAAAATAAGTATAATTCTGTATGCATATATTGTTTAATGATCTAAAAATTGATGATATGGCCAGCAAGTTTAAAAATAGCTAAGCTTATTAAAATACAGAACTACTTGGTTATATATCTGTGTGACATGTAGTTATATACATAACTATGAAACGAATGAAGCACTATATTACTTACCCATTATTTATAGAATTTTGTGATTCTGTTCTGCGATAATGAAAAACTTATTCAGCAAACACTTACTGAGCATGTATCGTATCTTATTTCTTCAGCTAATTCAATAACGCTATCACTACCTTCAAGTTCAAGTAAAATTGCTTAACTGACCAGGTTCAGTTACTTGAACTAAATATAGGCAGAAAAAGACCTCCCTGTGCAAATTGGAGTCAGTAATAGACTGAATTCTATTGCCCAATAATGATAAAAATAAAATAAAATAAAATAAAATCCCTAGTCCTGGTAACTTAGAATGTGAACGATTTTAAAATAGGAATTTTCCAGAAGGAACCAAGTTAAGATAAGATTATTAGCTGATATGGCTATTGCCCTGAACAAAATAGGAAATTTGGACACAGAAAAGACTGACATTGAAGAAATGCAATGTAACGAGTCACCTGGAAAATGCATGTGAAGCTGGAGACAGAGATAAAAAACCATGCGGTGGCGGACATTGAATATCTAGGACAGGCAGACCTGTGAGAGACAAAGAAGAGTCTGACTCTAAATTTCTAGAAGCATGGTACTGCTGACGCTCTCCTTTTCAGCTTCTGGCTTCCCAAACTGTGAGGAAGTGTATTTTTGTCCTGTTAAGCAAATATTGGGGGTACTTCATTAGGGTTGTCTTCAGAAACCAAGAGAAATCTCCACCCAGTAAGAGTACGCCAGGTACTGTTCCTCAACCTAACATGGTTCATTACTAGCCTTTGAGTGTTGGGTAATAATAACCATGTATATCTATGCACAAATAGGTATAAGATTGAGTTCCTATGAGGTTTCATATTTAACTGAGAGTAAATGTATATGTAAATAAATGTATTCAAATACATACTTGGAAAAAGATTTGATATATTTTCACCTTTTTCCTTGTCAGTAGAAGTGACTGAATGTTTATGAAATGATCACTTTTTAAAGAAATCATTGAAAATTATACCAAAAAATCGTAAGAATGATGCTGATAACTGTGTTATTTAATTTTTATTCAGGTATTTCTAATTCATTTATTTTTTGAATTTCAGGTCACATTCAGCTGTCCTCAGGACTTACTTTTGGTGGGCCTGGGGACCACATGTGGTGCCAGGGGCCATATCTGTGTCAGCTGTGCATTGAAAACATCCACCCTCTGTGCTATGACTCAGGTCAAAACCTTGGAATTCACTCTAAAGTGGGCTTATTAACGGTCCAGATAATTGAAGAGCAGGCAAGTTGCTTTCCTTGCACAGAACTAACCTCACTGCATCCCAGCACTCTGCATGACTCTAAGTGATCCCTGAGCAGAGAGTCGGTAGTTAGCCCTGAGCACAACCAGGTCGTCCCCCCAAAAATTAAGTATAAACATTTTTTAAAAAATTGAAATACCTATGTAAAGTGAACTAACAAGTGCTACCCACATAAACATTTAATATGTACTTGGCAAATCAAGACGAGATATTCATTATCTGTTTCTTTCTACAGACAAGTCTGTTTCTGCCCTTATCATTTTATGTATATACTTATCTCTATCTAAATTTAGTTACTAATTGTGCCTCTGTATAAATACTTAGGGAAATAAATTTTATACAAAAAGTTTTTTTTTCTATAAAACAGTCTTAATTTTATGTAATTAGAAATGTATGCACTCAAAAATAGCATCGACATATATGCTTCCTCAACCATAATATTAAACTATCATTTTTGCAGTATACAATGTGAGTATAACTGTGCTTAATTTGGTAAGTCTTAAGAACTATCATAAACATTGTAATACAATTCAGAAAATTTAATTAAAATGCCGACAGTATTTTAAGAATTGTTCTAAGAGTAATCAGAAAAGTGATATTTTCCTGTAGTTAGAATTATACCATAAGAAAATGAAAGCAATTTTAGCAACAGAATAGGATTAGGATAAAAAGTATCTGAACAGTTTTGATCTCATGATCTCACTGACTTTATATCCAATGTAATTTTAAGAATACACACCTTGGTATATAATACAATGCTAATGGTGACATATAAGTGTTTTCAATTATTTTCATTTACCTATACAAAAGTTGTTTGTTTTCATTGATGAGACAACTCATATTTAATTGAGTTAGTTGAGTTTTTTAACCTACATATTATTTTTCATATTCTAAGAAAGATCTCACTTGCTAGAACTATCAAAAATATGGCTCTTCTTATTACTCTGTGTATTTATCTAAAAGGACTACAGGAGGATTTCCGATTTCATACCTCTAAAGCACACTATATATGCATGCAGATATGGACTTCAGATTTCATACCTCTAAAGCACACTATATATACATACATATATGGTCTTCAGATTTCATACCTCTTATACACACTATATATGCATACAGATATGGACTTCAGATTTCACACCTCTTATACACACGATATATGCACAGATATCCGGGACTGTGTATACACATGAATATATTCTCCTGTTTAGATGGGAATGTGTTGGAGGACAGGTTTAGCTAACCTGGGAGTTTTGTTGTTTTGCCCACTCCCAGCTTAATCTATTTAAGCCAAGGTTAATTCTAATGAGACCTCTCTTCTATGTAAACATTGATAGAGGGTGTGGCAGTTACAGAAGTCACCTTGATTGAATAACTTCTGACTTATACATCTACTAAGACTTCTATGTTTTCTAGATTGGGCACAGCTCCTCTTTATACCAACTGCACCCATCATGGGACAGTTAGAATTTACCAGGAGACTACCACCCTGGCTACATTGAGACTATAGGAAGACTAGAGGAAGGATCATACTAGTTTGCTCTAAGCAGGCGAGTGTGACCCTTTCAGTACACGAGAACAAGATACTCAGAATAACCCTGGTGCAGATAATAATAAGAAGGACCTTGTGGGTACCATCTAGATTACATTTAGCTCATGAAGTTAAGATGTATTACTTTATATCAGCCCTCTCTCTCTCCAGTGTTTTACATAAGAGATAATCTTGGTAGAAAGGATTAGACCTTGGCATAACCTTTGTTTATACCTGCAATAGGGAGTGGCACAACATTCTGTTTAGAGTTCTTTGTTGACATGACCCTCCAGGTTGGATTACTTTGGTGTATATAAGGGGATGACTTGAGGCCCCTTAACTTTTACCTTTTGGGCCTTTTGCTTTCAGCTTTTGGCTCCTGTGGCTCCTCGGCTTTTGCTTTTGGCTTTTGGCTTTTTGCTCTTTGGCCTTTTGCTCCATCTTCTGGGTAGGACTCAGCTTGGGTGAGATCCTCTCTCTTTGGTGGGAGACTTAGACTCTTTTTATGGTTTAAATTCAGACCGGAGCTAGAGTTTGTTCATTATATTGGATTGCTGTGGAAGAGCTTCTGTACTATTAAAAACCTTTTTGGAACTGCACCAGACTCGTGAGTTTTCATCTGTTCTCCGGCGTCCTCAGAGGTAGAAGAGAACCTCTGTCCCGACACTGCCGGGGACCCCTGCGGCATTCCCGACAGGAATGCATTATTATTATTATTATTATTATTATTATTATTATTATTATTATTATTACTATTATCATTTAATTTTCTATATACAACTGAAAGTGGTAGTGTCATATTCTATTTGAACGGTGTAGTACAAAATTTTTGCTGGTTTGTTTTGGGACCATGCCTGTGGTGATGGTCAGAGATCTCTCAATGGGTATGGGGAATATAGGAGTGTACAGGGTCCAAAACCAAGTTGACTAACTGCAAAGCAAGTGTTATTACCTGCTGAACCATTTCTCAGACAACCTAATTTGTTCTCAAACGATTGAAATTTATGCTTTCTATGTGTGCACTTATATATGTATATGTAAACTATATGAGATTTCTGAAGATAATAGTTCTGTTTAAAAACACAAGTGTATGGAGATTGTTTTTTTTTATTTGTTTTTGTTTGGGACCCAGATTTGACCAAATGCTTAAGATTTATTATTGACTTTGCACTCAGGGATCACTCAGACTTTATTTTGGTTTTGCTTTTTTTTTTTTGGGGCGTCAGACCCATTGATGATGTTCGGGGTTCTCCTTCCTGGCTCTACAGTCAGAAATAATTCCCAACAGTACTAGGGAGAGGGGTAGGGGACACAATATGGGATGTGGGTAGCAAACCAGGGTTGGACTGGCAAGGTAAATGCCCTACCTGCTGTATTATGACTCTGGCACTTCATGGAGAAACCGAATACGTGCCAAGATTAGAGCTAAATTGGCTGTGAGCAAGGCAAGCACCTTGCCTGGTAATCTGGCACCTGGAGAGGTTTTCTGTTATTTGCTATACTGACTCATTGCATCTATGATTTCAGAGAATCTTTTCCTGCCAGAGTATGGAAAGATTCAGATTGCCATGAGCTGCACTCCTATATTTATTAGCTTTTATCTAATTATTTATTCATTTATTTATTCATCCATTCATTCATTCATTCATTTATGTATTTATTTATCCACTTATCTATTTGTTTGTTTATTTTTATTTATTCATTTATTTATTCCTTTATTTTTTTGCTTTTTGGGTCACACCCAGTAATGCTCAGGGGTTACTCCTGGCTCTGGGCTCAGGAATTACTCCTGGCACTGCCTGAGGGACCATATGGGATGCCGGGGATTGAATCTGGGTCGGCAACATGCAAGGCAAACGCCCTACCCACTAGACGCTCAGGCCCCTAACTTTTATTTTTTTGGGTATATGGATTAATTTGGCTTGACAACATAGACTTGGTTCTTCTGATTTTTTTTCTTTTTTTTCTTTTTTTGTTTTTAGTTTTGAAGCAATGTGGTCTCTCCCCAACCCATGAGAGCAAATCCTTGGAGCATTATTGGACTAGACCAGGGGATGACTGAGCCCCTTATTGAGAAGACAGCTCCATGGGTTGCTTCCACATGGGGCCAGCCGAGTAGCGCAGCTGTGGTCTGAAGTAGATGGGTCTGGATCTCTTCTGGGGTTGCAAATGAGCTGAGTCTGGCGTGGGTGGGTCTCTCTCTTCGGGGCAACTGGCATGGAGGCGGAGGAAAGGGTAGGGACCAAAACTCCACTCCGAGTCCGGCCTGGTCAAGTCCAACATTGCTCCAAGGATTTGCTCTCACGAGTGGGAGGAGAGACCATGCTGGCCGGACTCAGAGTGGAGTTTTGGGCCCTGCCCTTTCCTCCATCTCCATGCCAGTTGCCTTGGAAGAGAGAAACCTACCCATGCCAGACCCATAGCTCCCTTGGCACGTGGCAGCAAAGCGGCCACGCAATATTCTTAGAGAATGCTGATTTTAGGATTTGGTCCTTCCCAAAAATCTTTCACATTTATACATTATATATAGTTCTTCAGAACAAACCACACAGCATGCAGTCAGTCATTCTCAACATCCAGACTCCATAGTTTCTTAGAGCTCCATCCAAGAGAAAACCTAATCTTCCCCCCTTTAAGTTTCATCAGTAAATGCTCAAATTGAGAGCCTTCTACTGAGACTATACCATCTACTCGACAAAGCCTGGCAAACTACTTGTGTTTTATTTTCTTGTTATGCCAAAAACTAGTAACAATTATGGACCTCAGTTCCATGACCTGAAAATGGTTTCAGGCTCCTCTTGTCCCTGGAGCAAGCAGATGCCTTTGGGTTACACTTGCCTGTGACAGAACTAATGGAGATGTTACTACTGCCCACTCGAGCAAATCAACAAATAATGGGAAGACAGTGATACAGTGACAGTTTGAAGACACAGCCAGGGATGCTCAGGGCTTACTCCTGACTCTGTAGGCTTAAGGCACCATATTTTGTGTTGGGAATTGAATGTGTTGTCTGAATGCATAATAAGAGTATTGATCCTTGTACGATCTTTTGAGGCATGCTTTTCCTTGTTTATTCTCATTCTTGGTCACTTTAATAAAGGAAACTATCATCCTATACCAGTTCTTCAGAAAGATTTTTACAAAAAAATATAGAAGAAAAATAAAAACAAAGTTTATACTTTATAGGATTCGTATAGAAAAAATAGAATTATCTGTGATTTTATAATATTTCAAGATAGAGTAAAATGTTGTAAAGAATATTTTAGTAACCCATATATGCTGCTGGCTGTGGCCTCAGAGGACAAACCAAAGATTATTCCTTCTTTAAAGAAGTTTTGCATATACATTTTAAGCACAAAATACTTTGGATTTATCTGCATCATAGTTCAAAGAAACCTAATTATAGTATGAGCTTTCCTTCATTTGCATAGAAAATTCATATCCAGTCCTTTTTCAAATTAGTGCTATGATTGAAAGACAAATGACTTTGCTTTATTCATGATATAAGTATTTTGCAGACAAATATTTGTATGATGTTATACCTTGTTATAGAAGCTATAGCTAAAACAAACACATATTAAAATACAATTTATATGTTTTTGGAATTGACAGTTTGATTAATGTACACCCATCACAATGAATGGCAACATAAATGCCATGCCAGGAGTTCTGTAATTACTGTGATCTTTCATGAAAGAATTAGAATTAAAGGGAAGGTTGACAGCTTTCCTCTGGAGAAAGCCTAAACTATAAGATGTATCCTATCAGCCCTTGATTTTGATGGTATGCTTGCTTCTATTTTGTGGATGATGGATTTATACAATGTGGGCCACAAAACAATGAACAAACAAAATGAAACAAAAATTAATACGGAGAAGAAATATGGTCTTTACTTATATAACCTTCAAGAATGTCTTAAAATATTTAGGAGTAACTATAAAATGGCCTAAAAGTAAAATTTATGTTTTTAATATTAATACAATATTGATTTTTTCAAAAATTCTGAACACCCAATTAAAGATTGAACAGATATAATGCCAGATATATAGTTAATAAAGGCATGGATAGAAAGTAAGGATAGACATATCCCATAATTGTGCCATAAAAATGTGTGGAATTATTTATTGTAATATTACAAGGACTATTTATTGTTCCTCTGTAATCGGAAAAGCAATAATTGAATAGCAAAATCCTCAATTCAGATATGCTTTATATTATTCACTGGAACATTTGGTACATAAAATTAATATTAGAATAAATGGCAGTGCAATATTACTACTTAATGTATGTAAAATTGAAAGAGCTGTGCTTGGAATATCACACATCACTCAAGGGAGAGAAGGAATCTGGAGTTCGGACCTCTATCAACAATCCAGAGTCAAGGACGCTGTGTCATTTGCCAAGACATCAAAAATCAGATAGACTGGACAAGGAATGCAATTTGGAGTGACAGCTGGGCTAGAACTGTTACCAACTGGATCCCATAGAACGTCAAAGGATCACATGGCCGCCCACCTACAAGATGGTCAGACTTCATCGTCAAGACCCTGAACAAATGGTTTGTGGCTCTTCATATTTCTGAAGCAAGCAGATGGCATTGGGCTACACTGACACATGATAGGGTCAAATGGAAATGTTATTGGCGCCGCTTGAGAAAATTGACAAATAACAGAATGTCAAGTGATCAAGTGATCAAGTGATCAAGTATGTATATTAGCTTATGTATGCATTGTTTTCAAATAATCAGTTGATTTAATAAAATTTGAGCTATAAAATCAAGTACAGGACCTGGATAAATATAATTTGAAGAGTAACGGTCTAACAATATCACATCAGTTTTATAAGAAATGCTTAATTAATTTACTTAATTATTAATTTATAAGAAATGTTTACTAACATATCCATTACAAAACTTTAAATTATCTTGAAATATAAAATCACAAATATTTCTGCTAATCAAAACATGCAAATTCTTCTTTTATAAGAAGTCTAAAATATTTTAATTTTGTTTACTATTTTATATGTGGGATAAGGAGGAAAAGTATTTACCCTGTATCCCTTTTCACAAAAAAAAATAGTATAATATTGGATCTACATGTCAACGTTCAAATTATTTGCTGATTTCTTCAACAAATCTGCATTGAGTAGTTAAAGTCAGGCAAGGCATTTTTGTTTGTAACTATTTTAAATTTAAAATTAGAGAACCCAACTTAATAATACATTGCTAAGTTATTTGAAGATAGTAAAACTAAGAATTATGCACATTTAAAGATATTTTTATACTATTCTTGTGATTATGGCTTTTAAAATTTACGAAAGTACTAGGAATACCTTGTAAATCATAGAACTTTACTTCTCTACATCACTGGTATATTTAATGCCCTTTGTCCTTGACCCTCCCAACTCACTTCTGCTTGCTTCCTTAGGCTTATTTACTCTCTTAATTTCTTTCCCTCTTAATTGAAGCTTTGATAAACTGCTTCTATGAAGCAAATTAGTAACACTGGAAGACCCGGTTTCCAGGTTAAATCAAGCAGGCATGTGGAAGAATAATGAAATTCTTCTGTGTATGGAAGTTCAAAACTAAAAGTGGAATGAATTTTTTGCTGATGTCTTGTTCCAATGTTCCAAACATAGGAATCCTCTCCCATCTAGTAGAAGGCAAAAATATGTGTGTGCTGTAGTTTGAAAGAACAACAGATCCATAACTGAGTTTTGATAAGTTAGTGTTCAATATAAAATGGTATAACAGACCTATTCTACGAAAAGGACCAATAATGAAGACTATATCTATGGAAAGATTCTATTCAATTAAAACTGATTATCAAAAAACTAATCCTCTCCCCAACATGCCCTCTAACACACGTACATCCTCTCTCTTTCTCTCTCTCTCTTTCCCATTTTCTCATACACACAAACACACACACACACACACACACACACACACACAGACACTCTAAAAACAAACTTCCTGAGACCGAGAAGCAAAACCAGACTAACATTGGGGCTTATTTTCTGAAGGATGAGATAAAAGCAAAGCATATGCTTTCTTTGGCTTTGCAAGGGTCAAAACTAGCCTCAAGTCCCTCTTGGACTACTTGCACCATATTACTGGTCCGCATTAATGTGCAAAATAACCATGCAATTTGATAACCCTGCAAAAGAACACACCCAGATGACACTTTTCTATCACTTTTGATGTGCAATATATGATTACATAAAGTCACTGCATACTACTTAACTTTGCATGCTCACCTTTCTCTTTCATAGCATGAGTGTGTCCCATGAATTTTAGAAAAATAAGTAAATACATGTAGACTAACTCATCACCTTAACTCTGCCAGGCACAGAATGACACCAACTTATTTCTCCTGTTGTGCTGGTTAAAAGCTTCTGTGTTTGAGTTTCGTTGTGAACAAAGTCACCTCTCCCACCACATACACACTTTTTTTCTTACCTATTCAGCTGACTTCTGTGTGTTTTCGCACCACAAAACAAAATCAATCTGAATAGGTTCCAATGAGCTCTAGCAAATGACCACGGACGCTGCCTATGCTTATTAGTGAAGAAGCATCGTGGAGATGACAAATTACAATGATGTCTTTAGCAAGAGACATTCCAATTATAAACTTTCAACTATTTATTTGCTTGCATTTATACTATGAGTTTGTAAATGAAACTCACTTTGGAGAAAATCCAAATTAACAAAATGTATTTGAAAATAAAAGTGAGGGAAGTCTTGGTATACAGTTATTTGAGCCAATGACTGCTCAAATGTCAAGAAATTCACGTTTCCTGCAGTGGGGATGAGCTATCCTTGACCTGTTACACCATATGCCTGCCTATGGAATAACAGACACAACAACGGAAGTCTGAAAGACTATGCAGAAGAGATGCAAAGGTTTGGTTACCAATCCCTTTCAAATGAAGGATGCTAATGCAAACGTGGTGATAAAAATTGTGACTTCTGCTAGCTACTTTAGCCTTTAAAAATATAATGGCAAGCTTGAGGTAACCAATTATCAACTCAGCAGAAACATTTAAATCCAGAGCTCCTTTAAAGTAAATAAACCCTTATCTCCTGCATCTGAATTATAGACTGTGAAGAAAATTACATCCAGATGGCAGAACTGGAAAGAAAACTAAATATACAAACTTGATATGGTTTGATTGCTAGGGTTAGAGTGTCAAAAAAGAATGTCTTAGAATTATTCTTGATGTGCTGAAGATTCTTGGGTGGATGTAACTAAGAACCTGAAATTTCCTAAACTATATGCAAAAAAATCAAAAAGAAATCCCCTTTAGAAGAAATTATCTCTATATTGCATGAATACTAGAAAGATGAGACGAGCTCTTAAAGAAAAGCTACTGCTTATGATCCCCCAACTATCTGTTCTACTTCTAAAAGTAATAGCTGTAAAGTAGTCTCAGCACATTGCAATGTACAAATATAGCTCTTGAATTAGAAGAAAATACCTTATTACCAGAGGAAATTTAGAGATTCACACCAATAAAATGGATAGAACAAATATTCTCTATGCAATTAAGACATAAGGAGTCAGACAGAGGGTAGACCTGAGTAGAACTGATACACAGGATATAATGAGTAGAGTTGGAATGTGTAATCTGCTGTCCAAAACATAAAAGATGAGATTTGTAGCACTAAAATTTAAGATGAAAAATATTGAAAATAAGAATAATGTGATACAAATTTATTTTGAATCAATAAAATAATTATATTAAAAAGCATTAAAAGGCTATATTCTTAAAAACACAATAGAATATAATTGCATCTTTAAATAAAATAAAATAGTAAATTTATGTAATAAAACAAAGAGAATGCTATATATAAATTAGTTACAATTATAAATAAAATATTATTGATTCAAAAAATAATATACAGAATATGTATTACTTGATTCATTTGGGGGAATTGGAAGTTTTTCTCCAATGCAGCTTACATATCTATGATTTAAATTTAAATAATCAATGTATTACTTTATTCACCATTTTTTGTTGTAGATGTTATTTTATTATTAAAACCAAATACTTTCATTTATTTGTTATTGGTGTGATGTGTGTGTTGTGTGTCTTTAGGCCTCATCTGGCTGTGTCCATGTCTTATTCCTGATGTGCCTCAGGAGAACTTTCGTAGATGAAAGATCACACCTGGGTCATTGGCATGAAGAAAAACCCAGTTAAAGTCCGGCATGGTGTTTCCAACACACCACTGTTTGGGGGAAAGGGGTTTGGAAATTGTTTCCATGAAGCTTATATGTCAATGACTTAAATTAAAATAATCATAAATCTTCTTGAATTTCAATTTGAAATCTGGGACAACTTAAGGCGACTCTTCTCTGTTACTATGGCATTTTAAATATGTGCTTACTTTTATCATTGAGGACTGAGGTGATGGCAGATTCTTCTATGTGAGCATATTCTCTTTGCCAACAATATATTTTAAAAATTCTAAATACTTCAGATTAGATATTTTTGACTGTTTCTTCTCCTTCGTTTACATACTTAAATATTCTTTTAATAGCTCTATAAGGAAATTTATTAAAATATGCTAATGTTATTATTTTATCTTAAACTTTATTATCTTAATATATAAAACTAAAGTTTTGATGTAACAATTTTTAACTGTGATATAAAGTGCATGTGATACAATGTTTTTGGTAAATAAAGCATATCTACAAAGGAATTAGACAATAGCATGAATTACAATGACAAGATTTTAGACTTATGTATACACGTTTTATTATCATTATTATTTTAAGTTTAAATTGGCATGTATAAAATAGTTCTGGTTTTTTAAAATTCAGATTGCATGACAAAGGTGTAATAAAAAATTCTATTGAAATAAAGGAGTGTGCTTTAACATTATTTTTTATGGTCTTTTTTGGGCACAGATACTGAATAAGCACACTCCTTTATTTCTATAGAATTTTTTTATCACACCTTTGTTTTCAGAACAATAATGAATCACATACTTATTATCAATCTGAAGTAAAGTTTTGTTCCATAAATAGTGTTTCAGTATTCTAAACACTGTCACTATAGCTAAGTTCATGTTTCAGCAAAGTATACACACCATACAAAGAAAGAATCTCAGTTTTTAGTCAAACACTTAAATTACAATTATTTTATTTTCTTTGTTTAGCTCTTTGAAATGAACATTTTAACAAGAATTATAACCATAAGTTTTCCTTTTGTTTTATAGAAATTTCTATTTTTATATTTGATGAACGCTGACATTGTTTTTAGGTCTAAAATGTTAATAGCAAAGATTAAACAAAGAATAAATAAAATAAATAATAGAATTTATGGTGAAAATTATATTCAATAATCACTTTAAAACTTGTTTAAAATCAGAATCGTTCAGACCACAGGGATCGTATATAGGGTAGGGCACTTGCCCTGGTACTACTCAGGGTCTCCAAAGGAGTGCCAGCAATTGTTCTGGGATCCATCAAGTAGCAAGCACTGAACACCACCAAGTATGCCCCACAGGTTTTAAAAATCACTGTCTTCCCGTTGTTCATCGATTTGCTCGAGCGGGCCCCAGTAACATCTCCATATGTCCTGTCTCATGCTAGTAGAGCCCAAGGGCATCTGCTTGCTCCAGGAACATAAAGAGCCTCAATCCATTCCGGAATGAGGTCTATAATTGTTACTGGTATCTGGCATATCAAATACAACACGAGTAGCTTGCCAGGCTCTGCCGTGCAGGTAGCATACTCTTGCAGTCATCTCTAAGTCCAGCATTTAATGATAAACCGTGCAGCCGCAAGGGGCAGCGCGAGCCCAACTGTGATAGGCTGGTCTGCTGGGTGGAGTTCTGATGAGAGAGAAGTCCGGATGTGGAAAATGGAGGCCCTCATGGAGTGGGGGTCGTCTGGCTTGTTGCAAGGCTCTGCTGGGCTGGCGGGCCAGGGCTAGAACCCGCCATCTCTCCTGGGCTCCTTGTGAGCGGCTGGGCACAGGGAGAGCAAGTAGCAGCTCTGCCCCATGTCTCTTGTCTTTTAAAATCACTGCTAATAATTAAATCTATGACAGGTATGCTATATTACTATTTTACATATACATAAGTTTCCCCCACTAAAGCCATTTTAATTAACATCTTGAAATAATATTATTTTATTTAGATTTTGAATATGCATATATTGAATTATTATTTCTTAACTAAAATTAAACCACTAAATACGGGGTAGGTATGAAATATTTTTAAATTATGGAAAATTGATTTTCTTGGTTTTTATATAGAAATTCAGCCATTATGGACTGGATCCCACGGGACATCAAAAGATCACATGACGGCCCACATACAAGATGGTCACACTTCTTCATCAAGACCCTGAATGAACGGTTTGAGGTTCTTCGTATTCCTGGAGCAAGCAGATGCCATTGCGCTACACTGGCACGTGATAGGGTTGAATGGAAACGTTACTGGTGCCCGTGAGAGCAAATTGATGAATAACAGGATGTCAAGTGATCAAGTGATGCAGAAATTCTCAATATATTTATAAGGTATAAAATTATGTGTATATCCACATGTATATATGTGCTACTCAAATCTCTTTGATAGCCACATCCACCTGCCCACATAACAAATTCCACAGGATGGATATGTCATTCCCAACGTTCTCCCTTCTGAAATCTGACATGGCATCTCGTCGGTAAAGAAGGGAACAGCACCAGGCCCAGACAAAGTCAGACCCGAACACCTGAAGAATCTGCTGTCGGTACTCATTAATACACTTGCTCATCTCTTCATATGCTACCTGTCCGAATGCAAGATGCCCTCCCAATGGAAAACCAGCAGGACAGTTCTACTGTTCAAGAAGGGAGACATTCATGACATTGGCAACTATCGCCCCATCTGCCTATTGTCTGTCATCTACAAGCTGTTTACATTGGTCATCCTGAACAGGATTAGCACAACACTAGATGAAGGACAACCATGTGAGCAAGCAGGCTTCAGGAAAGGATTCAGCACAATCGACCATATCCACACGGTAACCAAGCTCATGGAGGTTTTTAGGGAGCACAGGATGCTGTTCTGTCTCACGTTCATTGATTTACAGAAAGCCTTTGATTCTGTGGAGACTGAAGCAGTCATCGAAGCGGCTAGCCAAACAGGGTGTTCAAACCCAATACATCAAGATCCTTCGTGACCTGTATTACGGATTCACCACCAGGATCTCACCATTCTACAAAGAAGTGATCATTAATGTGAAAAGAGGGGTTCAATGGGGTGATACCATTTCACAAAAACTCTTCAGTGCCACCCTCGAGAACAACATGCGACAATTAGACTGGGAAGGAATGGGAGTGAAGATAGATGGTCGGCAACTACACCACCTCCTCGCTGATGACATGGTTCTAATAACACCAAACATTAGCCAAGCAGCACAAATGCTGGCGGACTTCGACCGAGAATGTGGAAAGATAGGTCTACAGCTGAATCTAAAGAAAACAATGTTCATGAAGAATGAACTAGTTCCTGAGGCCCCACTCACTCTCAATGGAACAAACATCTCTGGATGCAGAAGTTATGTGTACCTAGTCGAGAAATCAACATGATGAACGACCTAAAACTGAGCTGTGCAGGAGGAAGAGAGCAGCATGGAATGCCTTCAAAGGCATCGAAGAAATAGCTAAAAGGACAAAGAACCTCTGGCTCGGGCACATCTCTTTGACTCCACCGTTCTCCCTGCATTAACATACACTTCAGAGACCTGGGCCCTACGAAAGCAGGATGAGGATGCTATTCGGGTCTCCCAGAGTGGAATCGAAAGAGCTATGCTTGGAATATCACGCCTCACTCAAGTGAGAGAAGGAAATGGAGTTCTGACCTCCATCGCTATTCCAGAATCAGGGACGCTGTCTCGTTTGCCAAGGCATAGAAAATCAGATGGGCTGGACTTGTAATGTGATTTGGAGACAACCGCTGGACTAGAGCCATTACCGTCTGGATCCCACGGGATGTCAAAAGATCACGTGGCCGCCCACCTACAAGATGGTCAGACTTCCTTGTAAAGACCCTGAAGAAACGGTTTGAGGCTCATCATATTCCTGAATCAACCAGATGCCATTGGGCTACATTGGCACGTGATAGGGTCCAATGGTAATGTTACTGGCGCCCGATGGAGCAAATCAATGAATAACGGGATTTAAGTGATCAAGTGATATATGTGCTAAGGTAAATATATCATTTTATTTTATATGCATAATTATTTTAACATGTTTAAAGTGTTCTAGAATATAACAATATTTACAAAATGAATATGAAATATTCAGTATTTCTTCATTTGACATGAATTTCACACAAACATTTCACCCACACATATCATGGTTAAGTTGAAGGAGTTACTATTGTTTGGGACAACCCCATCTTTTTTTTTCAATCAACTAAATTTTCCGATCTGCCCCATTAATTTGACCTTGCATTACCGTTTGAAATTTAAATCATTCCATATCATTTGGTGTACTCTACTTCTCATTTCTAATTATTTCCTTTGCTGTCTTGCATTTTTTGTTAATTAGATGGTCAAACATTTAGCTATATATTTTTCAAAAAAGAGCAAACTGCAGCAGTTTCTTACGAAGCCTGTTTTGTTGAGTCATGTATTTGCCACTGCTCTCTGAAGAGAAAGTATATTCATAACAATCTAAATCTTTCTGTTAGTTGATGAGATTGTAGAGCACTGTGTTAGGTTAGTGTCTTCACTAGATAGGAGTGTGCTTTTTCACCTAACAAGGATACAGATGTATTATATACTATAGATATGTTATATATTATATGTTCTACCACATGTTTGAACCTTTTGCAAGCAAGCCAAGTACTGGTAAATTGTGTAAATACAGTGAAGCTTTCTTTGATAATTAAAGGCTTTTAAGGTATGCATAGGATTTAGATAGAATTGTGTATAGCCACACTTTGGAGAATTACGAGGAGAAAGGAATTTTGTTACGCACAATGTTTTACCTAATAAGGCACATATTTGAGTCTCACTACGAGCCACGCAGAGCCTGGCAAGCTACCGTGGTGTATTCGATATGCCAAAAACAGTAACAATAATGGACCTCATTCCCAACGAATGAGACATTACTGGCGCCTGCTCGAGCAAATCGATGAACAATGGGAAGACAAGTAATATGAGTGAGGTACAAATATATGGAAAATCTCAAAATAATTCTTTGAGCATTCATAAAGAGTTGTTGGTCGCTAAGAAAGGATAAAGGAAACCAAGGTATAAATAGGCATAGAAAAGCGGTAGTTGGATGTTTCTCCTATCTACAGGAAGCAGAATGATTCTGACAATTCAATAAATTGTAGATCAATAGTAAGAGTTTGAAAATTTATAAGAGAGTACCTTGGCACTGTTTGAAAAGGCTATATAAGTGTTATAAGAACCCAGTGAACAGAGGGGGAGAAAGCAAAGATTATTCCAGTCATTTGCTGCTAATAACTTTGATTGAGAAGGACATGAATAAACTTCACTTACTCCTTTCTTCTCATATGTTAACTCATTCAACTCTGCTTCTAGCATGAAGCAACAAAAAGGAAACCTATCTTATATAAAGGCCTTTTTTTTTCCTTTAATTTTATTTAGATGGTTTTAATTTCATGGTCTGAAAGAGCTGGCCTTGTAATTAACATAGTCTGATCTCATTGCTTCAGTGGGAGTGATGGGCACTTGTGACTTATTACTACACAGAGCAAATACTAATTTTAATAAACATTTAATTTTATTTACAATGAAAGTCGTAATAGTTTTAATGATTCCCAGCAAATACTAAACTCCAATGCGCAAGTGCTACAAACACGTGTGTATGGCACTCAGCCATGACAGCAACAAGAGCAACAAAAAGCGAAAGATAGAAGGAAGGTTCAAACTGTGCTCGAAACTTTAATTGGAATTTCACCAAATTTGTAGATTGCATCAGTGAAATGAACGGACATTACTCTACTAGTTCTCCCAATCCTGTTATAAGTAGTTTCATACATCTTTGAAAGGTAAATGTTTTGTCATTGATTTCTCTAGAGTTTTGTAAAATTTGAAATACAAAGAAAGCAAAAGACTTTGAATTTAGTCCCTCATTGAATTTAGTTCCAGGTATTTAATGATCTTTGCTGCAAATTTCAACAGAAATACTTTCTTAATTTAGTCTTCTAATAAATTAAAAGATTCAATCCTTACAATATTTTATTCATACTCAAATGGCCTCAGCATCAGTCGCCACAGATCTGTTCTAACTGTTTTTTTTCATTATTTTAACTTATCAAGTTAAAATAAAAGTATAACATTTTCTTACTTTAAGAATCAGCATGTAGGCTATAGAGATAGAACAGTGGGCAGGGTGTTTGTCTTGCTCTTGGCTGATCTGGGTTCAATCCCCTGCATCCCATATGGTTCCCTAGCAGGAATCATTCCTGAGTGCAGAGCCAGGAGTAATCTCTGACTATTTCTGGGTGTGACCTAAAAAAGAAAAAAAAAAGAAGCAGCAGCATGTAATTACTTATACATGTATAACTTGCTAAAGAAAACATACATTAAGGTTAGTTTACTTGACCTTGACTAATATTTCTATTTTGAGTAGTAAAAGCATCTAAGATATATTTTTTGAAGCTTTCAAGTTTTGAAACCAGTGTTTTTTAACACTTTAAAAAATTTTTAATTTGTAAAATAAAAAAAATTAGCAAACCTTTCCCTACTAAACTTTCATAAAGGAGAACGGAATCTTGTCTAAGATTCTGATTAAGAAAACTGGCTATAAAATTTTTCAGCAATTCTTATGCTCTCTACCAAGTAGAGTTTGCCGGGGCTGTAACTATCTTGCTTTGTAAGTTTTCCATTATTAGAAAAAAGTCATCACATCTCAGAGTGCTGATAACTATTATTTTATCAAAGCAGGCAAGTCTAAACAGTCACCAAGATTAAATCACCAACTCTCTAGATTTAATTATTAATAATTTCCTTTTAGTATAACTAATATCCAATCCAAGTAAGCATGTCAACAAATTTCTAAATTTCACCTTAGCCTGAGCCAGGCAAATCCTATTAGCTTGTCAGAATTCAATCTTGTTATGTGTAAAGTATAATGATTTGATACAAGTTTTTGGAGAAAGAACATATATAAGGGGTCAAGAAAATGGCAAAAAGGAAGGAAAATAAGCTTGGAGTAAAAACGGTGAAAATTTTTGATAAAAAAGATTCTGAAAATTTATACTTGATGTCACATCTCATTAATATGTCAGTTTAATCTGGTTGATGGAGTATATTTGATTGTGCAATATTCTAATGATTTTGTGATGTTTTCCTTTGACTTTAACATTTAATTAGCTGATTCTATAAAGCATACTACTTCCTTTAGCATTAGCAGACTTCATATACACTGGTAAACATCTGAGTCTGTAAATAACTAGAAAAAAATAAAACATGACTTTTATCTGTGACTGTCTTCAACTGAGGCACTTGTCTTTTCTTGACTTAAACTGAAGACTGGTTTTCTGGTATCCCAAGCCTCCACACTTTACCTGAAACTGCAACACTGGCTATTCTGGTACTCAAATATTTGGACTCAACCTGTAAATATATTGTAAACTTTCCTGGGTTTCTGGAATTTTTTGTCACTGTCTCCCTGACTAGACATTTATGCATGAAGCCTGTTCAGGAAGCAATCACAGTATAGGGCTTGTTCTTTTCTCCCTCCTCCTTTACAGTAATTTCAATAAAGAGCTTGTTAATTAATACTAAGACCTAACACGAGAGTCATTGGGCAAATTCAGAAAATTCACTTGTAGCGAAGAAAAGTACAACATAGATCAAATTTTTCAAAATTTAAATTTTATACAAATGTAGTCATTTAAGTTTGTCACTTTGTAACTTGTTCATATTCTGTGTCATATATAATGCATATATTTTAATGTTGATAAATACCATTATTTCCTTAAGGCATATTTTTATTCTTTTTCTTATGGTAAATAAGCTTGTCTTGAATTTCCTATATTAAATTGATCACCTGGTGTTTAAAACTCTTATTTCTCATGTCTAATTATAAACTCCATTAAAATATTTCAATTCTCATTGACATGTTGTTTATGTTACACCATATTTAAATGAATACATGTTTAACGGAGACATCAACTGAGGGACGCTCATTTGAATACTTATGGCCTTCTTTCTACTTTTTTTGTTTGTTTGCTTGTTTGTTTCAATTTGTTCTAATGCTTGTTTTACTTTGTTAGTTTGCTTGTTTGTTTGCTTGTTTCAGATTTAGTAGAAGGAGAATACGGAATTGAAGGCTGAGGAGCAGGGGATAGTAGGAAAAGAGAAAGGGAAGACATTTTATTTTCTTTCAGAACAAATACATTTTTCTTTCCCCTTTTCTCTGTACTACTTATAAAGAAATCCATTTTCTGTCTGAGGCATGCTTCTGGCCTTAGTCGGACAAGTATATTTTCTCTCCATAACCTCTTTCTCCTTCTTTGTGGAAATGAAATTAATTGTCTGTGTTTGGCATCAAGTTGGATTAGCCTTCACACCGACTTGTTGTGAACTGTACACAGAAAAAAGTAAATGTTCTTATGGAAGAAGTAGGTGAAAAAATATTACAATAGCAATGAATTAAACCAGACAGAATGTCTCTCACAAAACCATCCTGCCTGGAAAATCGTTTCCTTTTAGTATGTATCACTCCCTTGGAGACGACGCATCCTCCAGACCCAGCTGCTTCGCGGCAAAGCAGCATCACACTATGAGAGAAGGGTTTTCCTTAGAGTATTTAACTGCTTGAAGAACGGGCTAGGAGAGTGGCTGGCTATCTATATTCTTCTAATATTTACATTACTTCATTTCTCACTGGATTTGCCCCCAGCACAAGTGAAACCACTCACAAAATGGCATGAAGGCTTAGCAAGCGGCTTGTATGGGAAAACAAGACAGTGTCGAGACAAGGAGTTTGTTCAGATTTTAGTTTTTGCAAATAACTATCTAGTTTCCTGTCCCAGAACTATAGCTATAAACAGTTTTTATCGGAAACAATGTTTTCCCCTAGTCTCTGGACATAACAAGAGAAATGTCACCTGTATTACGTGGAAATATTCTCATATTTCCCCACGCAGAATAGATCCAAGTGGAAGCTGCTGTGTGAACAGTGAACAAAGTATATTTGTCCCTGGCTCTGCACTTTTCTGAATGAACTATGCTTGACTGGAGAATGTACCATATGTTTTCCTGTTTGAAGTTGCAGCTGAATAATTTTATTTTTGATT
Organism: Cryptotis parvus; assembly: GCA_021461705.1. NCBI lineage: Eukaryota > Metazoa > Chordata > Mammalia > Eulipotyphla > Soricidae > Cryptotis > Cryptotis parvus. The sequence continues at coordinate 93,881 of JAJIBD010025122.1, forward strand.
TACAAAGCATTGACTCTACTCATATGTTCAAGCTTTGATCTAAACAGGTATAGGAACTCTAAATTTTTATTAAGGTAACCATCATTTACCTACTGTAATACTTCGAGGAGTAATCCTTCGACCTCTTCAGAATATTAGCACCATGCATCATAAATTTTAAAAGAGAAATTAATATTTCCTAAACTCATAATAGTTGACTTAGAATCAAGCTGGATGTTGTTTCTACTGACCAAAGGTAGGCATGCATCTATTTGAACTTTTGACTCTTTCACACAATATAATCTCATCTGTCACTTGTTGTACCAGTATAGAAAACACATCTTGTAAAATTCTGAGAGTCCTTTTGTGCTACAGTATTTTCTTGGAAACCTAAAAATATTTTTATTTTATATTGCATGGTGTGTGTGTGTATGTTTGTGATTCAAAATAGTCAAGTTTTGTTAATTAAATATATACTTGTTAACATTTCCTTAAATTGTTGCATATCATTAAAATAGAATTTTATTCAATTGTGATATTCACTGTCTCAAGTGTGGGATCTTAGGGTACTATTTTTATTCCCTTTCTTTTGGTATAACTTTCTATAAAAAAGAAGTCACAGGTTCTTCTGTAACATGCTAAAAAGCACACCACAGAGACTGACACACATCCAAAAGTGCAAGAACAACCAGTGCTGGCAAGGATGCAGGGAGAAAGGGACTCTCATCCACTGTTGGTGGCAGTGCTGACTGGCCAGCCCTTTGGGAAAACAATGTGGACATTCCTCCAAAATCAAGATATTGAGCTCCCGTTTGACCCAGCAATACCACTCCTGGGAATATACCCTGGAAACTCATTAAACACACGGAAAAATCACTATCTGCACTTTGATGTTCATGGCAGCACTATTCACAATAGCCAGAATCTGGAAACAACCTGAATGCCTGAAAACAGAAGACTGGCTAAAGAAACTGTGGTTAATCTACACAATGGAATACTGTGCAGTTGTCAGAAAAGACAGTCATGAAATTTACATGCAAATGGATAGATATGGGGAGTATCATGTGAGTGAAATGAGAAGGACAGGGTATCATATGAGTGAAATTAGAAGGTAAAAGACAGAGAATGACTGCATTCATTAGTGGTACATAAATATATACTAGTGCTCTACTAATTATGGGAAATGTTAATGCCACACTAGAACTGAACATTGAATGTATACTAAGGGATTTACATGATAATCCCTAAATGTCTGTAGGGCAAGACACAATGTGTAAGAGAGAGAGAGAGAGAGACAGAGAGAGAGAGAGAGAGAGAGATAGAGAGATAAATAAGATAAATAGTTTGCCTGCTGTAGAGGCAGGCTGGATGAGGGCAGAGGGAATTGGGGATATTGGGGGGTGGGAATGGGGCACTGGTGGTGGGACTGGTGCTGGAAAATGTTTGATTGAAACCAATCATGAACATGATTGGGTTTTTTGACTATTTGTAATTGTATATCACATGGTGGTATTATAAAAAAAAAATCGATACAAACAAAAATACCAAGTTAATCACACACTTCAAAATTAGAAGAAACAGCCCTTTCTATGAAACTGGGATTCCTACTGGATCACCATTCACCGGAAAGACAGTTTTCTTTGTAACTCATCCTTACTGTGTTCTAGCTCTTCCACCCATCAAGATCATCCTCTAACATGGAAGATGACTCCGGATCAAGACAGTAGACACTGTTATCTATGATTTTCCTAATATTTATATTCTTGTAAAATGTGTTCATTTTCTCTTCAAATGTCTTATATTGTAAGTATATTTTATTTTATTTATAACTTATTTTAGAGTTTCTAAATAGTACTTTAATTGACTAGAAGCTTTATGCTGTATTTATGATTTCTAAAACTGAGACATACAATTATAACTCTATTGTAGTTATAAAATTTAATAATAATTAGGAAATGAGGCAGTGGAGTGTATTGCATATGCAAAACTGGTTACATTGCTGTCTTTTTTCTGAACCTGTAAGTATATTAGTTAATTCCTGGAAATTATTATAATTTATTTTTTGTTATTGGATTGAAAATTTGATTTTAATCGTTGAGACTTTACTTAATCATATTAATTGTTATATGGTAAATTAGTTATCCAAGTTTACCTATACATAAATCATATAATTCAACATGCATATACATCTTCCTCAAAATAATTTCAGAGTATTGTTTGATGCCATCAGATTATGAGTTTCTGCATCACATTGTGCTCCATATAACATGTATACAACTGTATAAATTTGTTGTGTAAAATCGTTACTATATAGAAAGTAAATGAAATATTTGTAACAAAGTAAAATGTTCATTCAGTCAGAGTTTTAAAACTAAGCTAACATTCCAAATAATATTTTCTAAGACATAATTTTATATATTTTTGTTGGTTTCACAATTTTAGAATTTTTAATTTTTTATAATAAGTTCTATCCTTAAGTACTAATATGTTTAAGCATTTTTTAGTGTGTACAGTAAACTCCTACACACATACACACACATACACACACAAATATTGAGCCTGCATTGAGGAATACAGAATAAAATGAGCTAGAGAAAAGAGGCATGGCCAAATGTGACTGAAAATGTTCTGTTCTGCAGCTACATTTGGGCTAATTACCAGGCATCAAATAAATGCAGAGCTAAACTTGGGCTAATTATCAGGTAAAGACAATTATGTATAATGATACTTAAAAAAAAGCCAATGTATTAGACTTATGTAATTTGCTAACAGACCTAACTATTATGCTGTTTAAACAATCTCACATCAGAATCACTACTGGTTCTGATTTATACAAGAAATAAAGCAGTTAGCAACATATACATACATACATATATATATACACATATATATGTGTAGATGTTTGTATACATATAAATATGCTAGAACTGTTATTGCTTCATTCAGTGCTCTAGCACATGTAGTTACATTGTTCAAATTAACAAATAATATTCTTAAAAGTACAGTGAAAACAATTCTAGTTAATGTGTCAACTCTTTATTAAGGGTATAGATCGGTATTAAACATGTAAACCTGAACTTAAATCAATAATGAATTATCAACTGCACTTTATAATAAAGCTAAAATAATTTCGTCTCCCTGTTGATGACAGATAAGACAAGACCAGTTCCACCTTTGATTAAGCTGAAAACGTGTCAACTCTACCTAATTCTATTCATAACTCACAGTGAAATTTTTTGACAGTTCATAACTAAAGAATCATGCACAAATATAGCAACATTATGATTCAGGACTAATTAACTGTTTTGGTGGAAACCTCCCGTTAAAACTAATAGTTAAGACTGACACATCCTGCCTGAATATCTTAAATTATGTTCTATAATATTATAAGTTAATGTAGTTTCAATGAGTCCATAATTTGTGCTTGTTGTTATTACAAAATAAACAAAAAATGCCTTCTGGGTCTCTATTGAAACAAATCCTCAACGTACTGCAAAAGTAATATCAAATGAAGTATATATATATATATATATATATATATATAAGTATATATATATGAAGTATATATATGAAGGATATATATGAAGGATATATATGAAGTAAATACATATGAAGTATATATATGAAGTATATATATATCACTAGTGATATAAATAAATATATATATATCACTATCGCTATCTTCCCATTCATCATCTATTTGCTAGAGCAGGCACCAGTAATTTCTCGATATGTCCTGTCTCATGCTAGTAGAGCCAAGGGCATCGGCTTGCTACAAGACTATAAAGAGCCTCAAACAATTATATTAGGTCATGGGAATGACCTAATACAATTGTTAATGGTATTTGCATATCAAATACAACACGAGCAGCTTGCCAGGCTTGCCGTGCGGGAGGCATACTCTTGTAGTCACCTCCAAATAAAGCATTTTTTGATGAACCACGCGGCTGCAAGTGGCAGTGCGAGCTGGGCTGTAATGGGCTGGTCTGCTGGGTATAGTTCTGACGAGAGGGAAGTCCGAATGTGGACAATGTCAGCCCCCATGAAAACCCCTAGTGTGGGGGTTTTCTGCCTTGTTGTGAGGCTCTGCTGGGGTGGTGGGCCAGGGCTAGAATCCGCCATGCCTCCTGGGCACCTCATGAATGACTGGGCACAGGGAGAGCAAGGAGCAGCTCTGCCCCATCTGAGAGTCTCTGGTTCAGCATATCTGGGCCGGATTGAGAAAAAAAAAACTGCTGCAGGGTGGGTGTCGATGATCCGGGCTGTGATGGGCTGGTATGCTGGGTGGTCTTCCTGCACCTGGTCAGTACTTAGTGCAGGCGGGTGTTTCAGGACCAGGCAGGGGAAGAACCCAGACACCCAGGAGGGCATAAAGTGCTGAACCCAGGCTCTTACCCACCCGTTGGTGGCATTGCTGGAGAGGAGGAAAGCTGGGGCCAGACAACAGGAACTCTTAAGAAAAGAAAGTTGAAGTACAGGTGACTTGAGAAAGGTCTACCATTCTCTGTGGAAATGCATTAGTTAGCATTTCTAAGGCATCTGATACATACTGCATATCTTAGTCCAGAAAGAGCTGAACCAGTGGTCAGAAGCAATGTCTGAGAAGTTGATGTCATGCTACTCCTGAGAGGACGCTGTTGGGAGAAGACAGCTGGGTGAAGAAGATGGAACCCAGGACCTCACCGGTGTAAGAGCAGACAGAACAGTTGATGGAGAGGGGTTACTCCTGGCTCTGCACTCAGAAATTACACTTGGCGGTGCTTAGGAGACCATCTGGGATGCCAGGGATCGAACCTGGGTTGACTGTGTGCAAGACCAGCCCATCACAGCCTGGATCATCGACACCCACCCTGCAGCAGTTTTTTTTTCTTAATCCGGCCCAGATACGCTGATCCAGAGACTCTCAGACATGGGGCAGAGCTGCTCCTTGCTCTCCTTGTGCCCAGCCGTTCATGAGGTTCCCAGGAGGCTAGGCAGGTTCTAGCCCTGGCCCACCACTCCAGCAGAGCCTCACAACAAGCCAGACGACCCCCATTCCATGGGGGCAGCCAATATATCTATATATATATATATATCTATATATATCTATATATATCTATATATATATATATATATATATATATATGATTGTGTATATATATATATAGCATTGATGTTGTCCACTACTTGCAATCAATTATACAATTATATATGCATGTGTAGAAAGTAGGATATCCCAATTAAAATCTCAATTGTAATTGAAATGTTATTTTTATTTAATTTAATTTTTTAATTATATTAATTTTTTTTCTAAAGAGACACAGTGGATTATGCTCTGGATTTATTCCTTATTCTGTGCTCAAAAATCAATACTGGCCATGTTCAGGAACCATATGTTGTACGGGGAACAAATCTCTCAGTTGCATATGGAACAACCATTCTCTGTACCAGCCTTCAATTCTTTACAATGTCACTATCACTATCACTATCACTATCTTCTCATTCATCACCTATTTGCTAGAGCAGCCACCAGTAATATCTCCATATGTCCTCTCTCATGCTAGTAGAACCAAAAGGCATACGCTTGCTCCAGGAACCTAAAGAGCCTCAAACCATTATGTTAGGTCATGGGAATGACCTAATATAAATGTTACTGGTATTTGACATATCAAATATGACAAGAGCAGCTTGTGAGGCTTACCATGCAGGTGGCATACTCTTGTAGTCACCTCTCAATAAAGCATTTATTGACGAACTGTGCAGCCCCTTGTGGCTGCTTGAAATGGGCTGTGATAGTCTGGTCTGCTGGGTGGAGTTGTGATGAGAAGGAGTTCCAAATGTGGAAAATGGTGCCCCCTGGAGTCAGGGGGTTGTCTGGCTGGTTGTGAGGCTCTGCTGGGGTGGCGGGCCAGGGCTAGAACTAGCCATGCCTTCCGGGCGCCTCATGAGCGGCTGGGCACAGGGAGAGCAAGTAGCAGCTCTGCCCCATGTCTGAGAGTCTCTGGTTCAGCATACCTGGGTTGGATTGAAAAAAAAAAGTTTTTAAGTTACATTGTGTTTACAATGCAACTTAATTATTTTACTGTGTTTATTTTAATTTGTTCTTTCTTTATTTGTGACCACACCCAGCAGATTCAGGGCTTATTTATGGTTTTGTGCCCAGGTATCACTCCTGGTAGGGCTTAAATGACCATATAAGGAGCTGGAAATTGAAGGCCCGTTGGCTGAGTGCCCAATTTCTCAAAATGTCTTACCTAGTCTTGTAGAAAGCCCAGGGTAAACACAGTGCTTTTGTTCACTGACCACCCATTAATGACTGGCATTTTTCTTTTGAAATCATGATCACGATCTTCCCGTTGATCACCTATTTGCTAGAGCGGGCACCAGTAATATCTCCATATGTCCTGTCTCATGCCAGTAGAGCCAGGGGCATCGGCTTGCTACAGGAACATAAAGAGCCTCAAACCATTATATTAGGTCATGGGAATGACCTAATATAATTGTTACTGGAATTTGGCATATCATATACAACACGAGAAGCTTGCCAGGCTTGTCGAGTGGGAGGTAAACTCTTTAAACACCTCCAAATAAAGCATTTATTGATGAACCACCTGGCCGCAAGTGGTCGAGAGAGCCGGGCTGTGATGGGCTGGTCTGCTGGGTGGAGTTCTGACGAGAGGGAAGTCCAGAAGTGGAAAATGGCGGCACCCGTGGAGTGAGGAGCGGTGGTCTGGCTTGTTGTGAGGCTCTGCCGAGGTGGTGGGCCAGGGCTAGAACCCGCCATGCCTCCCGACTGCCTCATGAACGGCTGGGCACAGGGAGAGCAAGGAACAGCTCTGCCCCATGTGTGAGAGTCTCTGGACCAGTATACCTGGGCCGGATTGAGGAAAAAAGCTGCGGCAGGGTGGGTGTCGGTGATTCGGGCTGTGATGGGCTGGTCTGCTGGGTGGAGTTCTGACGAGAGGGAAGTCCAGAAGTGGAAAATGGCGGCACCCGTGGAGTGAGGAGCGGTGGTCTGGCTTGTTGTGAGGCTCTGCCGAGGTGGTGGGCCAGGGCTAGAACCTGCCATGCCTCCCGACTGCCTCATGAACGGCTTTGCACAGGGAGAGCAAGGAACAGCTCTGCCCCATGTGTGAGAGTCTTCTTTTGAAATAAAAAGCATTATTTTAAGTGTCATGAACATAATCTTTGATACTTCTTATTTAGATTTCTACATAATTATGTTTTGTCTATCTGTGTGTGTGTGTGCGTGTGCACACAGAGTGGTGTTGTATTTTTACAGTTGAGGATCCTGGATGAGGCTGCAGAAGTGGTGAAGAAAGTAATATTTGATCTCATTTCATCTTTCTAGAATTTGGTGTTGTGATCATTTTCAGCGTCCTCTAATAACTTTTTGTTTTAGAGCAATGTGCTGTTAGTAAGAAAGTCAATTTCTCAGAGGAAAATCTGAATCTTTAAAGCAAAGAGTTTGGGCCAGAGAAACAGTGCAGAGAGTAAGGTTGTTTGCTTGTCCATGGCTAAGCATGCTTCAATCCTCATGGTCTCCCCAAGCACCACCAGGATTGACCTATGAACTCAGGACCAGGAGCAATTCCTGAGTACTTTCTGGTGTGACAGAAACCAAGTAGAGAGCTTGGTAAGGTGGTAAATGTCATGTGCTTCTAAGCTATTGACAACCCATGAAAAATCAGAGAAAGGGCTGGAGCGATAGCCCAGCAGGTAGGGCGTTTGCCTTGCACGCTGCCGGCCTGTGCCCGCCTGGGTTTGATCCTCGGCATCCCATATGGTTCCCCAAGCACTGCCAGGTGTAATTCCTGAGTGCAGAGCCAGGAGAAACCCTGGGAATTGCCGGGTGTGACCCAAAAAAGCATAAAAGAAAAGAAAAGAAAATCAGAGAAATATAAATGTGTTTCCTAAATAATTATCGCACAAAAAATTTCAGAAGCTGTGTACTACCTAAGGTTCACCTCTAAGTAATTAGAGATGGGAGTAGAAAATTCCATTCCACAATCACTATCACTAACCTCCCATTGATCATCTATTTGCTAGAACGGGCACCAGTAATATCTCCATATGTCCTGTCTCATGCTAGTAGAGCCCAAGGGCATCTATTCGCCTCCAGGAATATAAAGAACCTCCAACCATTCCATCAGGTCATGGGAATGAACTAATATAATTGTTACTGGTATTTGGCATACCAAATAAAACAGGGCAGCTTGCCAGGCTTGCCATGCAGGTGGCATACCCTTGTAGTCACCTCTAAATATAGCATTTATAGATGAACCGCGGCCGCAAGCTGCTGCACAAGACGGGCTGTGATAGGCTGTCACTAGGCGGAGTTCTGACAAGATGGGAATCCGGATGTGAAAAATGGTGGCCCAATGGAGTGGGGGGTCATCTGGCTTGTTGTGCGGCTCTGCTGGGTTGGCGGGCCAGGGCTAGAACCCGCCATCCCTCCCTGGCACCTCGTGAGCGGCTGGGCACAGGGAGAGCAAGTAGCAGCTCTGCATCATGTCTGTAAGTTTCTGGTTCAGCATACCTGGGCTGACATTCAATCCATGGAATGATTGGATTGCAATCAATCCATTCAACAATACAAGGAAAATAACCCTCTGCTGCTTTGATTATTACCTCAGCTCCATAGTCTATTATTTCCAGTATTTCATAGACATACAATATCATGTGGTTAAAAAGAAGTCTACTCACCCTCCTCTTACATGCAACTTTTGTTTCTGATAGCAATTTCTATATAATAAAATCTATGGAAATTAAAAATGTAATAAAAACGTAATAAAATTGAAGTTATCCCAAAATTAAAAAATGGAAACTGTATCAACAAATCAGTCACTGTATGTTTAAGCATGCCATCAAGCAATTAGAAATATATATGCATCCTTGACGTGAGTCGGGTATGCTTGAAATATATATATATATATATACATAAATTTATAAATATATACATATATATTTACACAAATATTTATCCAAAATAAATGAGAACATATGCACAAAAAAGAAATGCATGTATTTTTACACAGAAAAGACTGGCAAAAAACATGTTAACAACATAAATTTCAACTAAGGGGTGGATGCATAAATTATGATAAATCCAGTACATTAAAATAACTTACAAGGAAAGCAACTGCTAAGGCATCCAAAAGCTCCTATGAGCACATAATATTGAATAAAACAAGTTAGGCATAAAACTGCACTATTCATTTGTATATTTTAATACAGGAAATCAATCTCGGTGTCAGAAAAAGTATATATATATTTTGATTTTCTTTTAATCTTATGTATATTATTAATCCTATATATAATTATATGATCAATTCTATATATGATTAATCATATATATGATTAATCGTATATATGATTAAAAGAAAATCAAGTAGAAATAGTTTTAAATTAAAGATGTTTCCTTCTTTCCTTATATTTTTTTTTAATCTAGCCACATCTAGTTGTACTCAGGACTTAATTCCTGATTCCGCACTCCAGGTTTGCTCTTGGCTGGCTCAGGGATGGCATGTCAGGAATTGAACCAGGACTGGACATGTACAAGGCAAGTTCTTTACCTACTGTATTATTGATGCAGTCCCAATGTTTCCTACCAATATTGGGTTGGCAAATGCCATGCATATTAATTTAGGATTATTGTTAAAGTGATAAAATTGTATGCATGTGTGTTTTAAGTCTAAACTATGTATTAGAACTTATCTATTTTTAACATTTGATTTTTTCTCTATAATTATGCATGATATAGCATTTTACTTGTGTATCTTCTTTTACTTTAATTTGATGAGTCTAAGAGATATCAACTGTTGCTTTAAAGTGCAGTTGTTAGTAAATTATTAACATGAGTTTCATGTTTTCTTTTCAGGGACCATTCCTGACAGGATTGAGTCCATGTAGTGCTGAAAACTCCAAGTCGGTCACATAGAAGACACATGCCCTACTCCCTATACTATCACTGAACCCTTAACATGACTTTTCACTATCACATGAAAGGTAACCAAAAGACTCATAAGTGGGCATAAGAATGTTCAAGGAACCCCCTCATAGCATCCTAAAACAATAATGACTTTATATAATCAAAACTAGCATTTCATTAATTCTCAAGTTGGCAGTCATTTTTGTTTTATTTTACTTTGAACATGGCAGTGCTCAGGGATCACTATTGACTTCTGGACACAGGAAACACTCAGGCAAGACTCCAGGGATGTGGGGGTGGGGGGTCCTGGGAACTGAACCTGGGTGGGCTGTTTGCAACCTAAGTGTCCTTCCCTCTGAACTTTCACTCCAGCCACTGAATTAAAGTTTTTAACAGTGTCACATTGTAGTTATTTGGGGGTATTTTACAGTCTACCTATGTTAAATCCTTTCTGAGTCTTTTACAGAAAGTTTTCTTCAGAAAAGTTTAATTTCATGAATTAGAAATATTTTTATTCATTTCAGTTTGACTGCTTTCAGTATCTGTTTAGCAATTACATCCGCGTGAGAAGAGTATTTTTATTTCAGGCAGCAGTCAACAAGTATTTATTGAGCTCTCACCGGATATCTTATATTGCTCAAAGCAAATTTATTACTTCCTTACAAGTGCCTATGGAACATAAAGATATTTTCCCAGAGTTGCTGTGAAACAGATTTCACAATATTGATTAAATAAGGCTGGCACACAAAGGGAGAAACTGGCATTTTTTATGTTATGTTTTCCTTCTTTATGGTGTAGTCAATGCTTTTCAGAGATGTGCCACCCATTTGAGTATGTGAATCATTTTGTGATTATAATAAATAAATGAGAAATGGGTGGTAATTTATATATAAACTATCCTGAGAACATTTGTGATGTCCCTGCATATTATTATGAATACATTAAAAATAAACATAGTGAAGCGAACAATCCTCCAGAGTCCTTTTCAGTAAATTACATAAATGTAAACTACTTTACTATACTAAATTCTGTATTACATGTTTCAAATTATGACCTTGCAACTTCTCAGAAACTTGCAACTGTTTCTTTGCTTTACTAATATCCATTCCTGATTTGGCCAACAATCACCACTTTCATATATACATTGCAAATTAATTTCATACAAGTGAATATGTAGTCAGTGTTAGCTATTTTATAAATAATTGTAGATGTTGTGAACAATTGAAACTTTGTTATAGTATATTAAGCAAAAACAGTCACTCAGATGTAGCCTTGCCTTATCACGCACACAACTTAATTTTTGAAAAGCCTTTTAAATGAAAAGCCTTTTTTTATTACCTGAAAGCCTTTTTATTACCTGAAATTCTTAAAATAATAATCTCCAATTTATAGTTACTTGATAGTCTTTTACATAACTATTCAGAAAAAAGATATAAATGTACATTTGAAAATGTTTTCAAAATTTGACTTAACCTAGTTTTTGCTGGTTTAAACTATTCAATTTTTAAAGTTTTGAAAAAAAACTGGAGAGATGAAATACCCAGCCAGAGACTATTATTCAAAAATATAAAAACACTGTTTTCAATTTCTTTGGTAAATGTTCTAAGTCAAATACCTGCTTTACTGAACTCTAACCTACTTCTACATTAAGTACTAAATGACGGCAATAAAGTTGAAAGCACCAAGCCAACAATGATTGTTTTTTAACTTTACACTAGTTTAAAAAAATAATGCAGAAAAATGAATACTTAAACAAAAGAATACACATACTATTTATATACAATGTTCAGCCCTTTTAGTTCAAAAGAAGGAATAATAACATTCCTCTTCAAAGAAGGAATCCATTCATTTCTATGAGTGGTTGACTTCAGGGTAAGTTACAATTTAAAATTTCCTACTGGGTTAATAGCAGGTACCAAAAGTTCAGAAGAGAATTAATAATTACTTCTTCCAAAAGCAGAGATTTATTGGGAATATCATGCAGTTTCACATTACGCATGTCCTGTTCTTTTCATTGTGAGATTTAAAATACAAGTAATTTAATGTTTCTGCTCCTAATTCAAGGAGTGTGTCATAGTCAGAATTGTTTGTCACTATTCCTAGTTAAATCTTTTTACTGGGATCTTTTGTGATGTGTCTATCACAGTCTTGATATAAAAGGTGATAATCAGTTCACAATAACTCTGCTCTGTGTGTCATGTGCATATCATGTATGTGGTCATATGTGTCTGGAGGTAGCAATGGTCATGGTATGGTGACTAGACACAAAGGAATTATGTAATTCCTCACAGTTTGTTCTCTATGAATTTAAGATACACTATAAACCATCCTGTATGTGTTCCAGCCTAAACAGCAGGGGGTGATGTGCAGATTCGGTTTCCATCATGTTAGATAATTTAGCATCAAATTCTTGTATTTTCTACTCCTCAGAGAATGTTTTACTTTCAGATCACATCCCTGCCATTGGCAGTATAACTTCCTGTTCCACTTATCAAAGATCATCCTCCTCTCCCGAAATCTCTTTTCTCCACAGAATCTTTATTTCTGAACTTCTGTACTTGATCCTAACTCCTTTTCTTTGTCTCTCTCTCTCTCTGTCTCTCTTTCTCTCTATGTCTTTGTGTCTCTCTTTCTCTCTTACTTTCAATAACTATTTGGAAATGAGTCTAAATCCTTCCTCATAATCTGGCAGTTTTATTATCATTTTATTATCATTCTCTTTCTTTCTTTCTTTCTTTCTTTCTTTCTTTCTTTCTTTCTTTCTTTCTTTCTTTCTTTCTTTCTTTCTTTCTTTCTTTCTTTCTTTCCTCCCCTCTTTCCTTCCCTTTCTCTTTCTTTCCTTCTTTCTTTCTTTCTTCCTTCCTTCCTTCCTTCCTTCCTTCCTTCCTTCTTCCTTCCTTCTTTCTTTCTTTCTTTCTTTCTTTCTTTCTTTCTTTCTTTCTTTCTTTCTTTCTTTCTTTCTTTCTTTCTTTCTTTCTTTCTTTCTTTCTTTCTTTCTTTCTTTCGTTCTTTCGTTCTTTTTTTCTTTCTTTCCTTACTTTCTTTTTTAATTAAAATTTTTATTATAACACCGTGAGACATACAATTACAAAGGTGTTCATAATTGGTTCTTGGAAATACAGTATTCCAGCACCCATCCCTCCACTAGTGCCCCATTTCTACCACCAATGTACCCGACCCCCCACCCCCCCCCCAGGCTGCCTCAATAGCAGGTAGCCCTGTTTCCTCTCTTTCTCTCTCTGTCTCTGCATCTCTCTCCCTCTTCTTTTTACTCATTGTGGCTAGCACTGCAGATATTTAGAGTTTATCACTTAAGTCTCTTTGTGTATATTCAGTGGTGAGTTTTAATCTGCCATTACCATTTCCCACACTTAGTAAAACTCTGGTATCTATTTATATCCCTATTAATGAATGCAGTCATTCTATACCTGTACTTTTTCCTTCTGACTATTTTCACTCAGCATGATAGTATCCATTGTCCATCCATTTGCAGGTAAATTTCATAATTTCATCTTTTCTGACAGCTGCATAGGATTCCATAGTGTAGATGAGCCACAGTTTCTTTAGTCAGTCCTCTGTTCTCGGACATTTAGGTTGTTTCCAGATTCTAGCTATAATGAATAGTGCAGAGATGAATAAAGAAGTACAGATAGTGTTTCTGCTATGTGTTTTTCTGTCTCTCGGGTATATTCCCAGGAGTGCTATTGCTGGATCAAATGGGAGCTCAATATCTAGTTTTCGGAGGAATGCCCATATTGTTTTCCGAAAGGGCTGGACCGGTCAGCACTCCCACCAACAGTGGATGAGAGTCCCTTTCTCCCCACATCCACACCAGCACCGGTTGTTCTTGCTGTTTTGGAGGTGTGCCAGTCTCTGTGGTGTGAGATGGTACCTCATTGTTGTTTTGATTTGCATCTCCCTGCTGATTAAAGATGACATAATATAATGGTTTGAGGCTCTTTATGTTCCTGTAGCAAGCCGATGCCTCCCTGCTGATTAAAGATGAGATAATATAATTGTTTGAGGCTCTTTATGCTCCTGTAGCAAGCCCGATGCCCCTGGCTCTACTGGCATGAGACAGGACATATGGAGATATTACTGGTGCCCGCTCTAGCCAATTGATGATCAACGGGAAGATCGTGATTATTTCTAGGAGCCTCTTGGTAGAGTTTTGGGTTTCTCAGGTATAATATCATGTCATCTGCAAATAGTGATAACTTGGCTTCTTCCCTTCCTATCCGGATGCCCTTAATGTCTTTTTTCTTCCCTAATTGCTATGGCAAGTACTTCCAGTACTATATTGAATAGAAGTGGTGAGAGTGGGCAGCCTTGTCTTGTCCCTGATCTTAAGGGGAAGGCTTTCCAGTTTTCCCCATTGAGAATGATGCTCGCTGTGGGCTTGTAGTAGATGGCCTGGATTATCTTGAGGAAGGTTCCTTCAATCCCCATTTAATGGAGAGCTTTTATCTTGAATGGGTGTTGAATCTTGTCAAATGACTTCTCTGCATCTATTGATATGATCATATGGTTTTTATTTTTTCTTTTTGTTGATATGATGTATTATGTTGATTGACTTGCAGATGTTGCACCATCCTTGCATTCCCAGGATGAACTCCCAAATAGCCTTTTACAAGGCACATATCACCTGACACCCAAAGCAGACAGAGATGTCACAAAAAGGAAAAGGAAAACTACAGACCAATCTCCCTGATGAATACAGATGCTAAGATCTTCAACAAAATACTAGCAAATAGAATCCAAAGAGTCATCTTCTCTTTCTTCCTTTTTTCCTTTCTTCCTTTTTTTCCTTTCTTCCTTTTTTTTTCTTTCTTTCTTTTTTTCTTTCTTTTTTCTTTCTTTCTTTCTTTTTTTTTTCTTTCTTTCTTTCTTTCTTTCTTTCTTTCTTTCTTTCTTTTCTTTCTTTCTTTCTTTCTTTCTTTCTTTCTTTCTTTCTTTCTTTTCTTTCTTTCTTTCTTTCTTCTTTCTTTCTTTCTCTTTCTTTCTTTCTTCTTCTTTCTTTCTTTTCTTTCTTTCTTTCTTCTTCTTTTTCTTTTCTTCTTTCTTCTTTCTTTCTTTCTTCTCTCTCCTTTCTTCTTTCTTTCTTTCTTTTTTCTTTCTTTCTTTTTCTTTTCTCTCTCTTTCTTTCTTTCTTTCTTTTCTTTCTTTCTTTCTTTCTTTCTTTCTTTCTTTCTTTCTTTCTTTCTTTCTTTCTCTCTCTCTTCTTTTCTTTCTTTCTTTCTTTCTTTCTTTCTTTCTTTCTTTTTTCTCTCTCTTTCTTTCTTTCTTTCTTTCTTTCTTTCTTTCTTTCTTTCTTTCTTTCTTTCTTTCTTTTCTTTTTTTCTTTGTTTCTTTCTTTGTTTCTTTGTTTCTTTTCTTTCTTTGTTTCTTTCTTTCTTTTCTTTCTTTTCTTTCTTTCTTTCTTTCTTTCTTTCTTTCTTTCTTTCTTTCTTTCTTTCTTTCTTTCTTTCTTTCTTTCTTTCTTTCTTTCTTTCTTTCTTTCTTTCTTTCTTATAAATTATTTCCCAGTCTTCATCCCATGTCTGGAAGAATGGGTAGAAGAGAAAAGGCAGGGCAGAAAATAAAATTTTAATAATATTTTGAACCAGAGAGATAGTCGAGGGGGAAATGTTGTTGACTTGTGCAGGGCCAACCAAGCATTGCCAGGAAGGATTGATCCTTAAGTGGAGAGCCAGGATCAAGACCTGAAATTCACCAGTTTGGCCCATCCCAGTTTCTTCTCACTCTCCCACCTCCCTGCATAGGAGCACGCATATATGAGTGTACACAAAAACATACACGAAGTAACTACAATCAAAGTCAAAAACAAATAGTGGCCGGAGTGATATTCCAGTTGGTAGGACGTTTGCCTTGCACACAGCCGACCTGGGTTCCATTCCCGGCATCCCATATGGTCCCCAAGCACCACCAGGTGTAGTTCCTGAGTGCAGAGCCAGGACTTTCCCCTGAGCATGGCTGGATGAACCCAAAAGAAAAAAAAAATACAAGAGCTCTATAAATAGTAGAGAGCTCAGGATATTAGACGCTCTTGCCCTGCATACACCCAATCCAGTTTTAATCTTCCTGTAGTCGTGTATGGGGGCACCCCAACAAAATCTGGGAGTAGGGTTTAGGGATTCCCTTCTGCCCCAGGGGATCAGCGGCCATTGGGCAGAGAAAGACAGGAGAATCCAGCAGAGTTTCAAAAGGTTTTACTCACACTTGTTTTGTTATACAATCTAGTAACAGGAAAAGCCCAAACATTAGGTTCCCAACTTGGCCCCAGCCACTTGTAGGTTTAGAATCCTCAGCCAAGATGGCCACCACCATGTGTTAACAGGGAAGATAGAGGAGAGAGGGTGCAAAGAGAACAGAGAGGCAGAGGGTGGAGAGGAGGAGGAGAAAAGGTGAAAACAAGAAAGTTAAAAGGAAAAAATGGGTGAAAGAAAGCAGGCTACAACTCCTTATGTATCCTTATCAGCTTCCTTCAGAAACAACCAGATTGCTTGAGAACTGATGACTGGATAAAGAAACTGTGACACATCCACACAATGGAATATTATGCAGCTATTAGAAAAAAAATGAAATAATGACCCACCTACAGACTTCCTTGTCAAGACCCTGAAGGAATGGTTTGAGGCTCTTCATATTCTTGAATCAACCAGATGCCATTAAGCTACATTGGCACGTGATAGGGTCCAATGGAAATGTTACTGGTGCCCGCTTGAGCAAATCGATGAATAACGGGATTCAAGTGATCAAGTGAAGTAATGAAATTTGCCTATAAATGGATCGACATTGAGAGGATCATGCTGAGTGAAATTAACCAAAGGGAGAAGGACAGATATAGAATGACTGCAGTTATTTGCGGGATATAAAAAAAAGCATGATACAAATATCCAAGGCCACACAAATCATGGATCAGGATTTCTTGTTAGTGGGTAGAACCTACTGTAGATGTGTGGGAGTCAGAGTTTAGGCAATACAGAGAAAGGAACAGTGTACTAATAATCATTGTAAATGATAATACCAGCGTAGAATTGAGCATTGAAAATAGTCAAAAGATATACATAGAGGAGAGAGAGAGAGAGAGAGAGAAAGTGAATAGTGCCTGCCATAGACACAGGCTGGGGGATATTGGGATATTGGTAGAGGGAAATGGGTACTGGAGGAGGGATGTGTGCTGGAACAATGTATGACTGAATCCCAAATATGAACACTTTGTAAATGTTTATCTCATGGTGGTATAATAAAAAATTAAAAATTAAAGAAAATAGAAACCAGGCTACAGCTTTTATAACTTTTCAGCCCAGACCAGCCCACATAAATGGAAAGCAGTTAGGGTCAATCCCCCTCAGGTAATTTCTCTCAGGCCCTCACCTAGTCCCACTGAAATATTAATATTGCTCTAGCCAGGCTGCAGGTCCTTGGTAGATGGGGTAAGAGCACCTGAGTTTAACTGTATCTCAGACGAACTGGCCTGCAGGAGGTAACTCCAGGCAGGTGCAGAGGCTCTGGGCAACAGTGTACTGCAACACTCCTGCACCATGTGGTGATCTCAAGGCCACCAGGAGTCCACCATGTGTGACGTTTTAGTCAGTGCCAGGAATCAGCCCTGAGTACCACCATGTCGTGGTCCTAAAACAAAACCAAACGGAAATAGCACGTTTTGCATGAAGTTCCAATGTCTGTTTCTCTCCCTGACAATTTAATTCCCATACTTTCTTTAGGAATTGAAATGTCTTACAGAATTTTCTGATATTCTGAGCAATATAGACCAACTAATATTTCCAATTTGTAGCTTCAGTAACATTCTACAGCTTTTGTGACTGCAAGATCCCCGGCTATGCTTTTCTTACCTTTACTTTTGAAAATCTGGTCTTATCACTTGGCTGCTTTGTGAGTCCAACTTCCCTTTTTGAGAAAGAGGAAAAGAAAAAGTTCCACTCAAGGAAGTTAGAGAACAGTTTTCCTAAGGCTAGAGGAAAGGGGGAACTTGTGCAGAATAAATGCTAATTATCAAACACTAAGTGAGCCATGTAATTCCACACTCCTGATCAATTTCCATACTGAAGGTGAATTGTGCCACTCTTGTAATGTGACAAATTTAGGAGAGTGAGGCAATGGGAAATCAATCTCTATAAATGTAACAACAAATGTAGAAGTTGGACTGGGAAAATGACTTGTTAGCATGGAACACAGACATATATGAAAAGACTAAATTACTTAAGTTTAAGTAGCATGAACCAGGGCAACTTCTTGTGGAAGTGTTCTCTTTTTAGAGCACACTTGAAGCAGATATATCTGGGTTAAAGCACATGACAACATTTTAAACCCCAATAGAAGATCAGATAGTTTGACAGTTGACATGTACTTGTCTAAAGTTAGCATCATTCAGTTGTATAGCATTTCTTGCAACTTTTGTGGAAAAATAGCTTATTCTGCCTTTGCTATCTTTGGAAAAACATATCATAGGATACAGAATGGAATAACATGGAGAATTATACAAGTTTTTTTTTTTCTATTTTATTCTTCCTGGGTTATATGACCAATATAGGAAAATGAAATATGGACAATATTTGCTAAAAGTTTAGTAAGACATATTACAGATCTACCATTTTCTGCGAATTAGTAATCAAATGATAGCGGAAAGTCCGTATGAGCTGCGAGCAATGTAGACCCCACCTCCTACTCTTTGATGGTTTTTACTTTTTGCCTTTTTTGTGCCACTTTGACCAGTTACCAAACCTTTTTTACCCTGCCCCCCCACCCCTCCTATCTAGTAATGTAATTACTTGGTTAGGGCACCACACCCCTTAGTGCTGACAGTGCTTAGGGGTTCATACACAGTGCCTGGATTGACCTGGGGACAGCCACATGCAAGGAAGTGCCTTTATTCCTGTGGTTTTTCTGCCTCTCAACATGCTGTTATATAAGTATTATAATAATAATAGCACCATGCCTGGTACATTGGTATGTACTTTGCATTAGTTATTATTAGTATAGTGCTTTTAAAGAAAACAGTTGGGCACATAACCAGTATTGACTTTATATATAAAATGGAAAAAAGTCACTTTAAGTGACTGCAGAAGAAATGGGAAAAGTCATTATGTAATATACTAGTTTTTTTATTGTTCTCATTTTATTTCATTTTTATTGAATCACCGTGTGATAGACAATTACAAAGCTTTTTATGATTGTCTTTCAGTCATGCTGTGTTCCTTTTTAAAGGTGTCCAATCTGGTAGTCTCTGAACACACCCAGAGCCTTCTTTGGGTTTTAAATTTGCATCACGTCTAATGGTTCTGTTACCACTGACTCTCTGTTCTAAGCACAACTGCTCATGAAGAAATCAATCTTAGTCTGGCTGAAAAGTTACTGAGGGATCAGTCCAAAGCTCCATGTTCAAGCTGTTCTATGTAGGTCTGTTCACAGTGGTCTAAGTTCTGAATTTAAATTAGCTTAGATATCCTTGGACAAGCCTCCCTGCTCTTGAACTGATGACCTCAGCACATGACCATTCTTTTTACTTCCCCACCGTTTAAGTGGTTGTACAGACTTGAAAAGATTCATTTTTGGATCACTAGACAGTCATCCTGTTATATGTTTAATACATTAAGAGCAGCATTGGACTGATGCTTAGTGGGCCTTCTATGTAATGTACTGTTTTGGTGTGATTTTATTTAATTTTTATGTATGTATTTTTATTATACCACCATTAGATATACAATTACAAAGATGTTTATGTTTGGTTTTCAGTCAGTGTTCCCAGCACCCATTGCTCCACCAGTGCCCATTTCCCACACCACTGTCCCCTGATTCTCTCTCTCTCTCTCTCTCTCTCTCTCTCTCTCTCTCTCTCTATCTATCTATCTATCTATCTATCTATCTATCTACTATCTATCTATCTATCTATCTATCTATCTATCTATCTATCTATCTATCTATCTATCTATCTATCTATCTATCTATCTATCTATCTATCTATCTATCTATCTATCTATCTATCTATCTATCTCCCTTCCTTCTCATAATCATTATAACTTGCAATGCATACATTTAGAGGTTATCATGTATACCCCCTTGCTTATATTCAATGCTCAGTTCTAGGCTTGTATTATCATTCCCAACCATTGTAAGCACATTGTTTCCTTCTCTGTCTTACCTAACCTCTGACTCCCACATTTTTGTGGTAGATCCCTGTTATGGTATGGCTTAAAAAAAAGTGAGTAAAATAAAGGCAATGGTGATGTTCAGCTAAAGTATCATGCTAAAGATTCTGAGAGAGCCCTGGAAAGAAGTGTGCCAATATTTAAAAAAATGTCTAATCTTAAACCTGGTGAGAAGCACCTTGAACTCACAGTACCTGCTTTCTCTTCCTTCCCCAGAGAGCAAGGACTAAGAATGCACTGAGGAAACAACTGGTGAAGCTGGGAGCTAAGGATACTGGAGGCACAAGCCAGTATAAGGAAGAGACACAAAATATGGCTTGGAGAGCAATATGCCGTGGTAAAAGACTGTGTCTCAAATTTGCACGGAAAACCTACACCAAATGGAGAAAACTTCCAATATGATTTGCTGGCTATAAATTCAGATGCCCTCACCCATGCTCTTCCTCTAGTAGAAAACTAGTAAAGGAAAAGTCATTTTCAGAATTAGTGGAGCTAGGTGAGAAAGACACCAAGTTTTTAAATTTATTAGACCAGTTAAATTCTTGGTCCTATATAAGCAAAAGTGTTCTGCATAGTTTCATCAGAAGTCGTCTATGATCGTTAAGAGCCTTCCGGGTGCTTACTGATGAATAGAGAAATAAGGCATGTGCTTCCTTTATAGGTGCCTCCTACAGAACCAACTCTCTCAACTGGGGATACAATAGCACCTTTACTATTCTCAAACATAAAAGTCAAGTGTGTGAGGACTGCACTAGTTACTGTCAGCCAGCAGAGATCTGAAGCTAGAAATCATTAAGAACTTCAGCTGCTCACTTTGCAAGGTAGCACCATTTTACTGGAAGTTCTTTACACATGCTGATGTTTCAGAAGATAAGTCTCATGTGCTAACATCTAAGTGGCAGAGAATTTAGTCCTAGCTGCAAATGTAGTTGAAAGTAAATCTTAATTCCTTTGCCAGATAGCAGCGTTTAGAATGCAAAGTCTTTCCCGCATACACAAAATGTATTTAAAAGGGAAATTGTGTTCAACTTTTAAACTTCTAATAAGTAACATAAGGAAAACATATATTATGCAAATATACACCATGAGTCATTTTGCATGCAGTTTTACCATTCAATTTGGGGATTAATAAAGATACAGAAAAAGTCTTTTGGAGTTTAATTAATTACATTGAATTTTTTTAAAAGTCAAATTGGTCAAAGAGAACACATTCCAATGTCTCTCTCATGCTGTACACAAGTCTTTCAATACTTTATTTTTTGTTTTTTTAAAAATTCTGATCACTTATTAGCTGTGCTTATTTTTTTTAAACTGTTTTGCGCTGCTGAAATTTTTTGGAAATGAAAACAAGAATCCCCTAATTATTTAATGATATTTGCCTAGACTTTTGCAAACAAATAATAAATGATAAGTTCCTAATAAGTATTTATCGAATGAATTGCAAAATTATTGTAACTGATAAGGAAATTGTATTAAATTCCATCTTCTCCATTGTCCAACACTGAGTAACTAGTTTCACTCAAATGAACCTATTTGATTCCTCTGTGTTGTCTATCTGTCGGAAAAGTTTAGAACTAGTGAATTTCTGTCTGAATTAAGTCACACCTTTTATTTTTTAACTATATCCATATGCATTTATATTTAGATACATTTGAAATAGTATAAGGTATATTATTGCTCATTAATCGTATCATGATTCGAATTTTGTTTCCCTCATAAAAATTTTATTTGTAAGCAAACCAGAGTACATTTAAATATTAGAAATATGCATGAATGGGCACAGAATGTATAAATAGGTTATGAACTGAAATGTCTTTTAATGTAACTTAAAGAATAGTTTTGCTCCTTTTACAAATATATCAATTTTGCTTAGTTTTAGGGTCACACACAGTGATGCTCAGGGGTTACTTCTGTGTTCGGGGACCATGTAGGAATCCGGGTAACAAACCCAGGTCGACCGCATGCAAGGCAAAAGCCCTACCCGCTGTACTATTGCTCCGGCCACAAAATAGATATTTTATGTTCCTCAATTTGAGTGTGAAATGCATACTTAAGAGTAACATGTATATTTAAGTGAAGGTGAAGTTGAAGAATTTATTTCTTCCAATGAAAAGACACTCGGCTTAAAATATTTCTCATTGTTTGTATTTCTCCAAGCCCAGATCCTGGAGAGCTACGCTCATGACTGACTCGGAAGAATGCACTCAGACAGCCAGTCGTAAGGACATGAATTTAATGGCGTGCACTAAAATGTGACGCAGCAAGCAAAATCAGTTGGTTGAATAAGGGAACAAAGAAATCCAACCAGACAAGTGAGCACACAGCAAGGGTGGAGCGTGATGGGCGATGCGCCGTTCTGGTGCTATACCATAGCTGTCTGCTCTGGGCACCTTACCCGCACCAGGACACTGTCAAGAGGCAAAAGGTCAGTGTCTTCCATTTTGTTGCCCCCCATCATTCTTGCACAAATTTCTTATTTTATTAAATTTCACTAGACCTTCACTTGAAAGGACTGTCAAGGTCCAGAGAGAGTAAAGCGCTAAAGGCAATTGTCATGGAGACTATGAGCTTCTCCAGTTCATACTCTCACCCACCTAGAGTTCCCCAAGCAACACCCAGAGGTCATGCCCGCGGTGATCCCTGAGGGCATTTCCAAAAGTAGCTCCTAAGCATGGCTAGCCCCCAAATAAATAGAAGTCGGTTTAATAACTTTACCATTCATAATGTGTCAATTTAGTAATAGACAATGTGTGGATAGAGAGTGGGAAGAACATAATATTTTGACAATTGTTTTATGTACCAGAATAACCATCTGGTTTGGTGTTATAACCTAACCATCCTAATTTTTCATATAAAAAATTAAACAAAATAATGAAATCAAGGGCAACTATTTTTCTGATCCGCACTTTGAAAACACCAGTCAGAGGTTTGTTTCTGTGAATGCAGCCTTTCAAAATCAAAAGGAAAAGTTCTTAAAATAAATTTAAACCAACATCCTCTTTCTTTTGAATTCAAAAGTTTATCAAATGTAAACCTAAGTTGTTACTATAAAATGGTTCCTAAGCCCCATGAGATATCTAGCTTATGATCCCATTCTAATGTCCCAGAATATAGAGGAATAGAGGACTATTTCTCAATAAATAAAACTTTCCATAGCTCTATAGATGTTTGATGAAGAAATAAATTAAAGATGAACTCATGCTATACATTTCCTTCCTTTTCCTTAGAATTTCTGTCCTAAAATCTACATGGACTGAGAAAGTTTCAACCCAAAATGCATTACCACAGCATCCTGAGCATTGAGAAGTATTCTTTAAGAATAGTATATGAGCAAGAGGATGCATACATAAATAAATTGCTGTATACTACATAAATCCATTGGTGGTGTTGTTCGTGACCACACCTGATGGTGCTCAGGGCTTACCTCCTGGCTTTGAACATCTGTCCAGGTGGGCTAGGGAGACTGTCTGGGATGCCAGGGGATCAAACCCGGATCAGATATGTGAAAGAAAACATTCTACCCACTGAACTATTGCTTTGGCCCTCTCTACGCTTTATTTATTAATCAATTTGGCTTGGGTCAGAGCAATAGTACAGCGGGTAGGGTGTTTGCCTTGCACAGAGCCGACCGGGATTCAATCCCCAGCATCCCATATAGTCCCTCAAGCAGCGCCAGAAGGGATTCCTGAGTGCAGAGTCAGGAGTAACCCCTCAGCATTGCAGGGTGTTACCCAAAAAAAAAAGCTATCTTTTTTTATATCCCCCCCCCATCCAGACCCCCCCCCCACGCTAAACCCCCCTCCACCCCCTCCGCTCCTCTCCCTCTTATACCAGCACTAGCCAACAGTTAACCCCACCTACCACCGCTCCCCTGTACTACCCCCTCCGAGCCAACCTACAAGAACAGATGTTCTCAGGTTTTTCGGTCTCTGAACCCAGAGCAGTGGCAAAGGGAGCTCAATACTAGCTTTCGGAGGAAGCCCATATTTTTTCCAAAAGACCAGCCGGCACTCCCACCGAGCGAGAGTCCTTTCCCCCACATCCACGCGCACTGGTGTTCTTGCTGTTTTGGAGGTGCCTGGTGGGAGGTACCTTTTTGTTTCGACTTGCATCTCCCTGATGATTAAAGATGAAGAAAACAAGGAACCACATAAAACAAGTATCTTTAAAACGACACACCACTGACCAAGCAAATGAGCATATAAACAAATGGGATTATATAAAATTGAAAATCTTCTGCACTTCAAGAAACGTGACCAAGATACAAAGACACCAGAGTGGAAGGATATCACCCAATACCCATCTGACAAGGGTTAATCTCAGGATATACAGCACTGTAGCACTCCACAAGAAAAAACAGCCAACCCCATCAAAAATGGGAGAAGAAATGAACACAAGCTTCAAAAAGCTATCAATTTGGTTTGCAAGGGCATACCTTGTGCTTTCAAGAGATATTCCAGATCAGAGAGGCTGAGTCTACAGACCACATGGTATTGGGAATCAAATCAGGCCAGGCTAATGCAATGCAAGCTTCTCAATTCATGTACCATCTCTACACCCCATAGATAATATATTTTTAATCCACAGATACTTTCTTCTGAGTAATGCACATACGTATATGTATATACAGCTTATTAGATCTGTCATAAATTCCATACATTTTGTGGTTAGAACACTCATTATCTTTCCATTCAGAGACCAGAAGTGCAAACTTATTTTAATTTGTGTCTAATTATGTGTCAACAATTCTCTCTGGTTTCTCTGTAGGAACTTTTTTTTGGTATGTTTGACTTTTTACAGGCTTTAGTATGTTTCACACATATGTCTTCCATCCTTAAAGTCTGTGATGGTCAGAAGTGATGGTCAGCTGTGATGGTCAGCTATACTCCTCAGACCATCTGCTCTAACATTGGCTCTGCTTTTGGCTCTCATTTAACTTTTTAAAATTTATGTGTTTTCAGTGGACAATCTCCATGATATTCGACTGTAATCTCTCTAGCTTAGACTTCTGCCCATAACATTTATAATTCTAGAAAAAAATGGCAATTTATTCACAGATTCCAAGTATTGATTTGTTAACATTTTATGTGCATGAACAAATAAAATTTAGAAAATAAACAATCCACACAATGATGTATTTTAATAGACAACTGTCTTTTTGTGAAGAACGTAATTCTGCCTGAAAGAGAAATGCTTGTGCTTTTGCTTGCTTGTTTGGGGTCAATGCTTAGTGATGCTCAGGAATTCCCCCTGACTTTTTAGTCAGGAATCACTCTTGGCAGGGCTCTGGGGATCATATGCTGTGCCAGGGATGGAAACCAGCTGATTGTGTGTGAAGCAAACATTCTCTAGATGCTTGCGTTTAAATCCTCTAGACAGAATTTAATAAAAGATGAGTTAACCAGAGTTAACTAGAGAGTTGTTTCTTAACTCATTTTATTTCTTTATTAGGATTAGAATGCTTGAGGAAAAATTTCAAGACAAATCATTCCTGAGTTGAATTCTAGAATAAAGTCTATGTAAATTATCTCAGAATTAATACTAATTCTAGAGAAAATGTTATGGACCAATCATTCACTCAATAACATTTAATATTGTTATACCTAGGCATTGACATCAACAATCATATCTATCTACAAGTTGCTTAATTAGCAAAAGCATCCTGTAATGTGTGCTGCATATAAACATGTATTTAATGCATGTATTTTTCAAGATGCCAAAAAGAAATGTTTTATTTTCTAAAAATGTACTTTTTAGAATTAAAACAAAGTCATATAGTTTTTTAATAATTTGTAAACAAAAACACATATAAAAAAGTATGCTTAAGCCTATTCTAAAAAGCTGATTAAAGCTGTCATGAATAAGTGACATTCTTTTCTAAATATATATAATGTATTCAGAATACATATAGTGATTAGTTTTTAATTTCCAAGATGCATGCAGGTAAACAACTTTATAAAATCTCAAGTTGCAAAAAAGCAGAAAAACTTAAAACTCCATGGGAAAGGAGATAATTTAGCTAACCTTCAAATAAAACAATAGCAAATTACACATTACATGCAAAATTACCCATTTTGCATATGTAATTGCATGGTTTTTTGCATCATTAGATATAACTTTGGAAATTTAACCTTAGAACTTGCCTTTCTATTTTCATCAGAATTGTATAAACATAAAGAAGAACAGTTATGCTCCATTCTTTGACTTTTACTCAGAAATAATTACTTCTTGAATATTATTTCAATAAAAAGCAATGAATTCATTTATTTTCTCTCATATTTTTTACCCATTATGCTTTTTGCCAAATACACTCTACACCATTTGCTAATTACAAAAATATTTATTGTTGCTGATATTTCTAAGGGCCTGTAATAATTTAATTAATAAATAACTTTCATTGTGAAACATTTTAGAGTAGAATAATGTAACAATAATATCAATTTCCTGTATTAAATCAGTGATTCTCAATTATGTTTTCAAATTATAATTATTAAAAATATTTAAACATATAACAATGCCAAGTTCCTCCCTCTTTGTTATGGAGATTCTATCTTACTTACTCTCAAGAGTTTTATGAGGTCTACAATTTTAGTAGTTCTAGTTTTTTATACTGGTCTTCTCAGGGAAAAAAACAACAATTGAAGGAAGCTGTGAATATCTCCACATTTAAAAATTACTTTCAATGTCTGCAATGATAAGAACATTGTCAATTGTTTAACGTAATGGTCTACAATTGCTAATGAAACTCTTGAAAATATAACTCCCATTTTAAGACAAAACACAAATCAAAAACACCACATACAATAGTTTTAAAAGCCAGTACATTTCTATAAACACATGTCACATTACAAAATTCACTCCTTTCAGTTTTCTCTCCCTTAAGGGTGAATACAGTCACAGAAGAGCCTTAAAATCTATGAAGTGTTGCCATACTCAGGCATTGTAGCAGTGTTTTAAGTTTATGGGTAGTCATACTTGCCACCAAGACCTGTGCAAAAATGCCTCCAAGTATTTATTGATACTAAAAATTTGGAATAAAATAAAATATATCAACTAGATTGCATGTATATAAAGCAGATGAATCTACGCATTTATGTCCAAGAAGATGTACAATAAAATATTCTTGCAAGAAGAGTAACACTGCAAAATATATATTTCTACATCTTTGGGTGTGATTAGTGACAGGACTGAACATGTTGCCAAGCAGGTGCTCTCTCCCAGTGAGCCATGTTCTTGCCACACAGTAGACTTTAAAAAGATGTAAATCCCCAAACTAAACAGTTGTTTAATGTTCGATTTGATCAAAACAAAAACTGTAACTCCAAAATATTTCAAATTTATTTTGCATTTATTCTAAATGCAAGTGGAATTACAGGTTATCTTACTTAAAACATGTGTATATATATATATATATATATATATATATATATATATGTATATACATATAGCTGTATATTTTATACACATCACTGTATCACTGTCTTCCCGTTGTTCATCGATTTGCTCGAGCGGGCCCCAGTAACATCTTCATATGTCCTGTCTCATGCTAGTAGAGCCCAAGGGCATCTGCTTGCTCCAGGAACATAAAGAACCACAATCCATTCCGGATGAGGTCTATAATAGTTACTGGAATTTGGCATATCAAATACAACACAGGTAGCTTGCCAGGCTCTGCTGTGCAGGTAGCATACTCTTGCAGTCATCTCTAAGTCCAGCATTTAATGATGAACCGCGCGGCTGCTTGCGGCCGCGCGAGCGGAACTGTGATAGGCTGGTCTGCTGGGTGGAGTTCTGACGAGAGAGAAGTCTGAATGTGGAAAATGGAGGCCCTCATGGAGTGGGGAGTCGTCTGGCTTGTTGCAAGGCTCTGCTGGGCTGGCGGGCCAGGGCTAGAACCCACCATCTCTCCTGGGCTCCTTGTGAGCAGCTGGGCACAGGGAGAGCAAGTAGCAGCTCTGCCCCATGTCTGTCTCTATACACATATATATGCATAATGCTGATATACTTTATACACACTCACACATACACACAGACACACAATAATATATATAATTATATATATATTATATCTATTATATATAATCATATAAATTCTATATATATATATATATGAAATTGCCTGGAAACAAATGTTTCTCTGATAATTGTTTTAGCGTCTTTAATTTTTTACAGTGTAAAAAGAAGATGTGAGATATGAGTATAAAAATGTTTGGTGGTAAGATGATTTATTAATTTGTATTTTATTCATGACAAACTGTGGTGTAAATGTCTAAAAACAGTGCAATTGTGCATATTGAGAACCAGCAAAATCATTAGAGCAAATGCTGCTAACGTTGCTGGGAATGTGACCTGCTGTGAATAATGAGATTATGCATCTGACGTTGACAATATTTATGACAAGCATGAATTCTATTCATCTTTCCATTTCTATTTTTAGAGTAGAAATATTTTCTATATTTCCATTCCTTTTTCCCCTGACAGCATCTGAATCTTCTAGAACTATGTGTGTGTGTGTGTGTGTGTGTGTGTGTGTGTGTGTGTGTGTCTACAGAGAGAGAGAGAGAGATGGGCAAATTCACATTTTACTTTTTTTTCCTAAGTAAATCCTTGATATTCTTAAGGGCAAATTTATTAGAGTCTTACTAGAGTAATCTTTATTCCACAGGTGAGTAAATGTTAGTTCTTTTGTTAAATTGTAAGCCACTGAACATTTTATTTTTCTTCTTTTCAGTCCTTATACATGCTAGGGCTATAGTTTAAAGAAGTGTGATTTTTTTTCCAATTTAAAATCTAGTAATGGATATTGATAAAAAAGCAAGTGAAGAGTTGAAGAAAATTAGGCAATTATCAAAAATAGTTGTGAGAGAATAATAAAATGAAAAAGTTGTCTGAGTGTAGGAGTGAATTAAAGTTAGTAACAGTTCAGCTTTTTCTAGGATCTCATTTTAAGAAACTAAATAGGCATTTTTACTACATGTGGTTTTAATCAGTGTGATATAATTTTTAGTTCCTTTGATTAATGAGTACATTCCCAATTCTTAGGTGTAACCTATTTGTTCAGAAGCTATAGAAACACTCTGACTTAACTGGCTTAAACACAATTTTTTAGTTACTTAATTAGCTTCTCTTGAGTTGCTAATAACCATACAGCCTTGACTGTGAACCATGTAATTATTCTGACATTAATTCTCTCCTGGGATATCTTACTCCTGATGTCATCATTTCTCCACTTCAATTTCTGGCTAGTAATTTCACCACTGTAATGGCACTACTAAAAGATGTGCTTGAATATTATACCTTAACATATCGTGGGATAAATGTATCAGCTTTTATTCTCACTTTAATAGCTATGTGCAGTATAATGTTTTATATGTAACCAAAGATGTGATAAAAAGAACTAGCAAAGTCCCTTAAAGAATGATAAATCATTGCTAATGCTATCAAACTATATATATATATAGTTTTATATATATAACTGTATCTATATACAGTTATATATAACTGTATATAAAACTATATATATATATATAGTTATAAGACACTAAATTAAATCACCAAGAAGTTAAAAGAGTAAATTCATAGATTTGGATTTTTAATAATGAAGAAAACTTCTCAATTTTTGAAAATATATATGACCTTTGAGATAAAACAAAACAAGTAAAAGGAAGAAAAGGAGAGTTTAAATAAAAAAAAAACAGATGATAGGAAGAGTTTGTATAAATTATAAAACCAAAAAAAGATAAAAATTTGGCCTAGTGTGCCATATTAACGCTGCATTTTAGATTTTAGTAAATGTAAAATACTGAGATATATTCATTTTTAATTCTAACAATGAAAATGTATTAACACCAACTGAACACACACAAAGATTAATCTAGAAAAATGCTGATTGCCAGTGAAAGGCCTCCCAAATACAAAGCAGAAAGTAGAGCTAAGTAGGGACAGAGAGGAGCT
Organism: Cryptotis parvus; assembly: GCA_021461705.1. NCBI lineage: Eukaryota > Metazoa > Chordata > Mammalia > Eulipotyphla > Soricidae > Cryptotis > Cryptotis parvus. The sequence continues at coordinate 123,893 of JAJIBD010025122.1, forward strand.
GAAGGTCTCTTGCACCTTCAGAACCCAGAGCCATCAGAAATTCCTTCGAGTCTTTGAAATACTTTCAAATCAAAGAAGGCTTCATAGATTGACAGATGTGGCCTTCAGCTGCTATTCTCAATGTCTTTCAGGTTGGTCTTCTACTCCTAGCGGTTTATAGCAGCTCGGCACACAGCCACTGCTGTCACTAGGCTTCTGTGCAGGCATAGGTTATAGTCTGCCCTGACAGCTGTCAAACGTCACCTCTTTCATCATTTGAGCACCACACTTCATTTCAACTTTCTGCCTTCATTTGCAGGAACTCAAGTTCTCTGAGTGTATCAGGTCATGCCTGAGCCACGGATACCTACCTCTTCTCTCTCCCTGGTAATCACAACATATTTGCCCTAAGTGCCTCGGGCTGATCAGATCTGCATTTAGGCGATTTACACTGCTCACCAAAAGCAACTTTCTTTTCCAGCTCTTTTCCAACACACACCTTCTAGGATCACGATCTCCAGGAAATGTTTGCACTTCTGGAATATCCATCCATTCATTAAACAAACTATTCCTTACCCCAGAATTCTGCGAAATCATCTTGTTTCTCCACACCCAGAAATTATATAAGTAATCATTATTCATTATAATTTTTAATTACCTCTTCCATTTCCTTTGCCTACGATCTGAAGAGAAAACAGAGCATTTTGACTCCACCGGTCTCCCTGCATTAACATACACCTCAGAGACCTGGGCCCTATGAAAGCAGGATGAGAATGCTATTTGGGTCTCCCAGAGAGGAATCGAAAGAGCTATGCTTGGAATTTCAAGCCTCACTCAAGTGAGAGAAGGAATCCGGAGTTCCGACCTCCATCAATATTCCAGAATCAGGGACGCTGTCTCTTTTGCCAAGGCATCGAAAATCAGATGGGCTGGACATGTAATGCGATTTGGAGACAACCGCTGGACTAGAGCCGTTACCGACTGGATCCCACGGGATGTCAAAAGATCACGTGGCCGCCCACCTACAAGATGGTCAGACTTCCTTGTCAAGACACTGAAGGAACGGTTTGAGGCTCTTCATATTCCTGAATCAACCCGATGCCGTTGGGTTACCTTGGCACGTGATGGAGTCTAAAGGAAATGTTATTGGCACCCGCTTGAGCAAATCGATGAATAACGGGATTCAAGTGATCAAGTGATTTCCTTTGCCTATAAAAAATCACACTATAGAGCTATATTGTTGAAAGAGATACACTGGAGTTTAAATGTTTGCCTTTCATGGGTCCTAACCGAAAGTCCAGCAGGTAGGGTGTTTGACTTGCATGCAGCAGAACAGGGTTCCATCGCTGGCATCCAATAAGGTTCCCCATGCAGTGCCAGGAGTAATCCCTGAGCATTCCTGGGTGTGACCCAAAAAGCAAAAAATGAAAGAAAACTTTGCCTTTCATGAAAAAAAATTCTAATTCAATCCCTACACCACACACAGTCTCAGATCACCACCTAAACCTTCATTGTGTGCCCTACCCATTTCCACCACTTGTCACATGTCACTTGTCTTCCCATTGTTGATCAATGTGCTCAGTGGGCACCAGTAACGTCTCCATTTATTGGGAATGAGACCAATTATTTCTACTGTTTTGGGAAATCGAACACACAACGGGTAGCTTGCCAGGCTCTGCTGCCCATTTCCACCATGAGAAGTAAATAAATTGCCTCCCTTTTTATATTGGATCAGTTCTGGAAACATTGTTAAAAGAACAACTTTCATTTCACACAGCTAATATTCTATGAAAATAATGACAAACTTTCCACATACTGTTATCAGCACTTATCATTACTAATGTTAGCTTATGCTTCATTGTTCCTCTATAAACTGTAAATTCTAATAATTATTTGAAGAACAGAGAAATGATGACTAATTTTCCTATAAAAATAGTAACATCTTATTGAGCAGTGATATTAGAGGAATAATGAGGTATTTTCATATGCTCCACACACTAAATGATAGCTATAGAGTTTCATAATGGGATACATTTTGAACTGCCTTCAATGCACATTTTAATAATACATATGATTTTAAAATCTGAAGTCAAAAAGTTGCCTTATTTGGATATTTTATGTCCATTATTTAATTGGGAAGATAAATGGGTGGGTCACACATATCAGAGCTCAGCTTCTCTTTTCTTGCTTTTATTCAGAAATGATCCCTGCTCTGATTGTGCTCCATGGAGTATATAAACAGCTGGTGACGGAGCCCCCGTCAGGTGCATACAAGACATGAACTTACCTCTTATACTGTCTCTCTGGCTTTAATTTGAATTTTTTAATAATATTCTCAAAACTTGAGACACAAAAACAGTGAAATTTAGAAAACAATACACCTATGAAGGCAGGGACCTATGTCTTTTGATACAGTTACTAATCAGGAATATACATTGTTCTAATGACTATATGCTCTGAACATATGTATGCAAGTTGAACATTATCCAGTAATATCACATAAGACTTAATAATAATATTTTCTGTGTTGTCATAATCTGACTTCTGGCATTAGAAAATTCTGATACCAACCCTGAGTGACCCAACTCCTGTTTAGACATGCCTATAAAGCCTGGGTACAGTCTGTAACTATAACCAGATGATATTATATAATTTGAGATTTCCCTGGCAAAAGTTATTTGAAGAATAGTAAAGATATTAGGAAACTAACTTTTTATTTTTTAAAATCCATTATGAATATAGGCTTAATCGAATCAGCTAAAAATCTTTTCATAGCCCAGAGCTTTCTCTCCTAATAGAAAAGAAGTTAGAGACAAGAGTGGAAGAAGTATGTGTCCTGGCTGATTAAGGATGTGAACTTGGCAATGAAGAAGGGATATAGGTGCGTTCTCAGAACGGAGAATCCCGCAGCTTATAGGTGACAAAAAATCACATCCACAAAGACAAAAAAACAAAAACTGAATTCTGTTCAAACCTAAATAAATTAAGAAGCAGATTCTTCTCCAGAGCCTTTGGGCAACATGGACATTAGATTTCAGCCCCTGTGTTCTCTGGGAATTCAGTCGGATGAACCTGCCTTCAGGCAGGTAGTAAACAGTATTGTGTTAATTCTTTAAGTTTCTGATTATGACTTATGCTGCAATAAAGGAAAAACTGACACGTAGCATTAAATACAATTTTCTAGATTTTTTTTTAACTAGCACATTTTAAGAAAGATTTTCATGCTTAAAAATTACATTCCTGGGGCCGGAGCAATAGCACAGCGGGTAGGGCTTTTGCCTTGCACGTGGCCAGCCCATGCAGGCCAGGGTTCGATTCCTGGCATCCCATATGGTCCCGCGAGCACCGCCAGGAGTAATTCCTGAGTGCAGAGCCAGGAGTAACCCCTGAGCATCGCCGGTGTGACCCAAGAAGCAAAAAAAAAAAAGTTACATTCCTTAGTAATTATAATATAGCAAATATTGAAGTTCATGTATTACTATACTAAGAGTTTATAGTGCTCACATAGATAATAGTACCAGAAGAGATTTATTAGATGATAGCTTCATGATAACAACCCAAATTAACTATACAAACATAACAAAACCATGAAAATAAAATAGGTCAGTACACATATATGTATGATGTATATATCCATTCATTCAATTTGCATGAATGCATGATTTGTTCTCTTTTACGGTTTTATAAAGACTAACAGTTTTATGCAGTGCTGAATTTGAAATGAGAGTTATAAATCAGGTTTTTTTTATGGGGGGGTTGTATGGACCACACAAGATGGTGCACAAGCAGAGACTATCCCGGGTCCTGTGCTCACAAATTATTTAAGGCTCTGCTCAACAAACAGTATGCAGTGCCAGTAATTGAACCAGACTTGACCATGTGTGACATAGGCAGTTTAACCTTTGTAATCTCTTTCTCTGGCTTCAGATGTTATATTTTTAATTGTATATTTAAAATAAGGTAACATAAGTTTATCAGAATCCATAACCTCTCCATCATCCCTCTTTCCTTGACAACATATGTTCTTTAGTCTAAGTCCAAAGATTTTGTTATCTTTTCCTTTTTATCTGTTCTTTTTTTCACTTTTTTTTTTTGCTTTTTGGGTCACACCCGGCGATGCTCAGGGGTTACTCCTGGCTCTGCACTCAAGAATTACCCTGGCGATGCTCAGGGGACCATATGGGATGCCGGGATCGAACCCAGGCCAGCACAGGCCGGCCTCGTGTAAGGCAAATGCCCTACCTGCTGGGCTATCACTCCAGCCCTGTTTCAGTTTTTTATTTCCCACATATAAATCAGATCATTTGATAAACTCAAATCTTGCATAAGTTTATTTGAACAACTATTCGTTGAAATCACCTCTGAACCCATAGATGTTAGTGAAAGACCTTTGTGAGGAAAAGGTGAAACAAAGTCAGGACACTAACGATTGGACTTAGCCAAAAAGCCTACCTGCGATATGTCTTCCAGGAGTTTGATTTTGGCATCACAAGGCTTTTAAAGGCTTAGTTTTGGGTTTGTTTATGTAAGCCACATCGGTCTTAGAATCACGGAAGCCAGAGAGCTTCCTTGTTTCACTTAACAATATTACACAATCGACATATTTCCAAATGAAGAAACAGCAGGCAGAGGGATTTGAAAACTTGTATAAACTACACAGAGATGAAATCTGAACTCACCTAATTCCTAATGAAAAACCATGTGTATGACTATGGTTTATGCCATTGTGCCAACCTTTCATAATCTACAGTGTCTCTTTGGAAATTGTGAGACACTAATGATGTATAGATATTTGAAAAGTAATAATTGTGGTATGCTTAACTGCACAATGAAATAGCCACAAATATTCTGTCATTCTGGCACAGAGCTGCTAAAAACTGGGATTCCCTCCTGATGCTTTATTCTATGCTCATGCCTCTTTTATGCTGTTTATTGATAAGCACTCTGTTGGCATTCTGATTCATGATCACGATCACGATCTTCCCGCTCATCATCTATTTGCTAGAGCGGGCACCAGTAATATCTCCATATGTCCTGTCTCATGCCAGTAGAGCCAGGGGCATCGGCTTGCTACAGGAACATAAAGAGCCTTAAACCATTATATTAGGTCATGGGAATGACCTAATATAATTGTTACTGGTATTTGGCATATCAAACACAACATGAGCAGTTATCCAGGCTTGACGGCGGGAGGCATACTCTTTTAAACACCTCCAAATAAAGCATTTATTGATGAACCGCAGAGCCGCAAGTGGCCACGCTGAGCCGGGCTGTGATGGGCTGGTCGGCTGGATGGAGTTCTGACTAGAGGGAAGTCCAAATGTGGAAAATGGTGGCACCGTGGAGTGGGGGGGTCATCTGGCTTGTTGTGAGACTGTGCCAGTGTGGTGGGCCAGAGCTAGAACCCGCTATGCCTCCCGACTGCCTCATGAACGGCTGGGCACAGGGAGAGCAACGAACAGCTCTGCCCCATGTCTGAGAGGCTCTGGACCAGCACACCTGGGCCGGATTGAGGAAGAAACTGCTTCAGGGTGGGTGTCGATGATCTGGGCTGTGATGGGCTGGTCTGCTGGGTGGAGTTCTGACGAGAGGGAAGTCCAAATGTGGAAAATGGTGGCGCCCGTGGAGTGAGGGGGGTGGTCTGGCTTGTTGTGAGACTCTGCCGAGGTGGTGGGCCAGGGCTAGAACCCGCCATGCCTCCGACTGCCTCGTGAACGGCTGGGCACAGGGAGAGCAAGGAACAGCTCTGCCCATTGTCTGAGAGTCTCTGGACCAGCATACCTGGGTCGGATTGAGGAAAAATCAATGAGGCATTGTCATTAATAATGCAATTTTCAAATACTATTAAATTGATGATTTGGCCCTGTGTGAGGTTACCGACCTGTGACACAGGGCTCAAAAAGTCCAGACTCATACTCCTAAATTCCAGAAAGAGTTTGGGAATTGATTGATCAGTCATCAGACTTTGATGATGTAATCAAGTGTATTTCCCTTAAAAGGCCCCTAAGTGCTAGAAGTCCTAGGAAATCAGTGCTCACAGAGCACCTGGAAGCTCTTCACCCATTCCCCACATCTTGCCTCCATAACTCTGCTATATGGTTGCTCCTGAGTTTTATCCTTTACAATAATTCAGAATGTGGCATGTTTTCCTCAGTTCTGTGGGTAACCGCCTGTGAAGGAGGTCACTGGCTGTCTTGTTCATAATCCAACAGTCAAAATCATAGTTAACTACCTTATTATTGTTTTCTCAAATGGAGGACAGTTTTGTGAGTCTAAGACCTTCACCTAAGGGGTTATAACACTATTTCCTGACAGTACCAACACTGCGTTTTTTTTAAACTAAGATATTGTTTTTTGCAGAGTGCCTGAGACTTTAAGCAAACCATCCATGAAGTTGGTGACCTAGAACACAACAATGTTGAATGCTGTACTTAAATAGACAAGGGCAGGATTGTTTATACTTTTCACTCTATGTTTAAAATGTTGACCACTGCAATTTGAAAAATGTTGGTGCTTTCTGACTAATTATGAATAATTGAAGAATTAACTTAAGATATAAAAATAATAGGAAATAATTATATAAGTCTGCAAGTTTATTGATTAAAGATGGAAAAAAAATGTGCTCAAAAATGTGTGTATATATATATATATTCTGTGTCAAATTTGACATAGCTTATTCATTCAGTTATACACAAATGCAGATGAATATAAAACACAAGGCTATTTAAATACTTATTTATATCCTAGAGACCCAATTGTCTCTATTTTTAGAATAATTTTTGAAATATTTTTGAACGAAGTAGTTTGTCAAAATAAATTAAGGATACAAAGTAGTGTGAAATCGGGAAAGATATTTTCAAGAGGAAAGAAAGGTTTAGCCAATAACAATATTGGCAGTTTCTAACTACAGTATCTCCCAACAGCAGATGGGAGAAAATACCATGTTAAATGTGGGTGACTGCCATGTACATTGCTTAAAAAGTACAAGAGCTCAACCAGAGGATCCCAGGTTCTATCAAAAATGCTAGGTTATATTATAACAAAATATAGTACATCATTGCATCACTGTCTTCCGTTGTTCATCTATTTGCTCCAGTGGGACCAGTAACATCTCCATAAGTCCTCTCACAAGCAAATGTAGCCCAAGGGCATCTGCTTGCTCCAGAGACAGGAAGAGCCTCAAACCATTCTTCAGATCATGGAATTAAGGTCCATAATTGTTACTAGTTTTTGGCATATCAAATAAAACATGGGTAGCTTGCCAGGCTCTGCCATGTAGGTGCTATACTCTCAGAAGGCTCTAATCTCAAGCATTTACTGATGAAACAAATGGGAAAGATCAGGTTTTTCTTGGGTGGAGCTCTGAGGAATTATGGAGTCTGGATGTTGAGAATGATTGAACTCATGATGTGCGGGTTGCTCTGGCTTCTTGCTAGGCTTACTGGGATGATGAACATCAGTTAGAACCTGACTAGGACTGTATACAGTGTATACATGTGAAAGATCCTGGGAAGGACCTGATCCCAACATCAGTACTATCTAAAAATGTCACTCCACAGCCGCACACCGACAGAGCTATGGGTCTGGCATGGGTCTCTTTTCTGTGGTAGCTGGAAAGGGCGGAGGAGCCCAAATCTCCACTCTAAGTCCAGTGTGGCCCCTCCCATGCACCTGTGAGTGAACCCTTGGGGCAATGTTGAACTCGGCCGGGATTGGCCGAGCCCCTTACCTGGAGGTCAGCTCCATGGGTTGCTTCCGTGTGGGGCCGAGTGGTGCAGCTTTGGTTCTGGAGTGGATGGATCTGGATCTCTTCCGGGATTGCCAACGTAAGCATATGCGATCTGGTAACCAAATAGTATATATGTTTAATTAATTTGGCATATATTATTATTAAATAATATTGTAACCATTTGGGGGAGTGGAAATTTTTGCTATAATTTATCACCTATTTTAAATGCATTATTTCTTTAAGAGAAAATATTCATTAAAGCCACACATTTAATTTTTTCCTTATAAAGTATTATACCTTCTATATTTATGATTTGGTACTCAGCATGTTTCATAAATGAATTTTGGTGTACACGTAAGCCAAGTCCTGAAGTTTATCAAAATAACTTTTTATTCTCACCCTAAGTACAATTGGAAATCTTTTCATTAATGTTTCCAGTTGCTAAGCAACACCCCCTTCTTTGCTAGTTGCCATAGTATCTCTCAAATAAGGCAGGACATAAAACCATCTGTTTAAACTAAAACCCTCATTTCTCTAAAGTTTTACTCTACTCTATTCATACAGTGTCAAATGAAGTAAGTTAGATATTACTTCAGGTCTAGTTAATTATGATGTAAGAATATAAATATAATCAATCCCTGTTTTTTGTTTGACATATTCTTAATTAATTGATCATAAAATGCCTATGCTGTTAAAATGCTATATTCACTATAGATTGAAGGTGCAGTCTTGAATTATATTAAAAATAGTTATTTTAAAGTATTTTTTCTTGATTTTACTATGATTGTTAATGTCTGTAAATGTACTTTCTAAAACAAGTTTGTAAATGATTTTATGTTACTGTAACTAGAACTAACAGCTGTTTGAATCCCATGAGATCCCTGGAACAGAAATGAGCAAATGGTTTGTAGATTTATTCTGACTATTGATAGTCCTCACTCGTTCACTCATTTCTAAATTAGACAATTTATTGATTGCTCCCCTTTTGTATTAATAAATCTGGAAGGAGGTTGAACAATATACTAAATTTTCTAAATGTTGACAAAATATTTTGCCTTTTTTCTACTTACTATTTTAGGAATTTTTGCTTCCGTCATTTTTTTTACAATTTTCCATTAACTTGATTTATGATTTTTGCTAATTTTCTACCTTAAGAGAGTCATAGTTAAGGTAGAAACCTTCCCCTCGAGGTGTTGCAGGTGTGGCTGCAGTACCCGGCCGCGTCGGCGGGTGGCAGAGAAGAGGCAACCTTGTCTACATCCAGGGCTCTGTCCTGTGGACCCTGGATGGTTGATTGTCTGCCATTGAAAATGTCTTGGTCCCCTGGGATGAACCGAGAGCCATGGCAGATCCTGGCAAGCTACTCCTGGTGTATTCAATATGCCAAAAAGAGTAACAATAACTCACCTCATTCCCAATGAATGGAGATGTTACTGGCTCCTGCTCAAGCAAGTCGATGAACAATGGGAAGACACGTGACAAGACCAGTGACAAGACAGGTGATACAATATTTTAAAGTAGAATATCATCATTAATTTGAAGCTTCTCTTACTTTCATTTAACCCTAAATACTGCAATGCTATAGTCTTACAGATGGCTTATCAATTTTAATTTATATACTATTCAAAGTATGATTAACTAAAATTTTCTTTTTGAGGGGCCGGAACAATAGTCCAGCAGGTAGGGCATTTGCTTTGCACTCAGCTGACCCAAGTTCAATCCCCAGCATCCCTTACGGTCCCCCCGAGCACTTCCAGGAGTAATTCCTGAGTGCAGAGCCAGGAGTAACCCCTGAGCATCACCAGGTGTGACCCAAAAAGCTAAATAAATAAATAAATAAATAAATAAATAAATAAATAAATAAATACACAAATAAATAAACGAATGAATGAATGAATCAATACATAAATAAATAAATGCATGGATGAATAAATAAATAAATAAGTAGATAAATAAATAAATAAATAACATTTTCTTGTGAATGCTTCCTGACTTATGTATTATTAAACCATGCTATTTGGTTCCAGTATGGAATTCACCTGACTATTTTACTAAAGTTAATAAAACGTAATCTACTTCCAGTATTATAAGAAAATGTTATTTTTATTTGAGTTATTTTAAATATATCAAGATACTTTATAAGGATTACAACATGTTCTAGATTAACGATTCATGAGCTTAATTTAAACTCTATTTAAAACTTCTGTAAGGTGACATATTTCCAATCTCTGTTTTTAAATATTCACTTAATAGAACTGCTCAAGTTCTCTATATCTTGACCGGGTTTCTGACAATGATTTGAGAACTTCCCACTGTCTGAGAGAGTTATGATACAGTATCCCTAACTGTTGATTAAACACAGGTTTTAGACCTGGATGAGACTATTACTCTCTGAGTTCCCCCTCTGTATTTTGCTCTAAATGTCTCAAGGCAGAATAGTCAACTACTGCTAGAGCTAATCTGATTAGCTTCTCATCTTGCAGGAACATTTGCTTTGCCTTTGGCTAATGCTTTGAAAAGCGTTATTGTGTATATATTTTTCTATCGTAGTTATTTTCTCTGGATAGTAAGAATATTCAAAGTTATTATTAGAAAACTCTTAAGTTTTTTCTCATTGTTCTTGTCTGCTGTACTCTGAGCATCTGTGTTGCTTCTAGTTAGTCTTAATTTCTAATATGTCCTATATGGTATGCGCCATTTTTATCATCTCATTCTGAATTTATCTAATTTTGATTTAGACTATGTTTTTGTATCTCTTTCAAATTTTACTTTATCTTCAGAGAATATTTTACCTTCTTTATTCTTTCCTTTATTTATGAGCATGGTACATCACACTTATTTCTGACTTGTACTCAGGGCCCCCTCCTAGAAAGGCTCAGGACAGTTGGGCTTATGGAGTGCTAGGGATTGAACCTAGGTGTTTCAAGTGCATGGCAAACGTGTTCCCTACCCACTGTAGGATCTTTACAGCTCCATATGTTTCCTTCTTAAACCATTCACTAATTCACATATTTCTGGCATATTTTTACACTTGAAGTAAAGTCATTTTCATGTATGTTTTTTTGTCTTAAGGTGCTTTACTATAAATTTTCCAGTAATACTTTTATGCTTCTGACTCCTTTTTGATACCAGTGTTTTAAATCTTAGACAAAACGTATTAGCAAGATATTTTTCTAATGTCACAAACCAGTGTCTATTTATTTTGTGTGGTTTTAAAATATGACTTTAATGTCTTCTGAATTGCTGTCTACAAATTTCCATACAAAGAAGTTTAGATCTTTTCCAATACATGGAAAAGAGACCTAGAAATTGTGTGTGTGTGTGTTTGTGTGTGTGCTCTAGTTGATATTGCTGTTATTGTTGTTTTTGGCCACACCCAGTAGTTTTCTAAACCTATTCCTGGCACTATGCTCCAAAGTAATCCCTAGCAGTGCTTAGGCATCATTCATGGTGCCAGGGATTCAAAACAAGGTTGGCCTCATGCAAGGCAATATCTTCACCTCCTATACTAACTCTCTCAGCCAAGACAAGTTTCTGAAAGACCCTCTTTGTCCTTTTGCTTTCAGGTATTGCTGTGATCCCATAGTGTCTGCTTGTATTGAAGGCACTAGCTCCACCAAAGTCACCTACTTTTTAATTGAATTTTTTGTCGAATATATTGTATATTTAATTTTCTCAAGTTCACAATATACCATTAGCCCAGCAATATTTTTTGTCGACATTTCTTGCATTTGTCGACAGTTTGTCAATATTTTCTCACATTTGAGGAATATTGAGATAATTTTTGTCTGTTGACAACAAAGATAACAGTTTTTAAAAGTGTTTTCCAAGCATGCATTTGACCCTGGTTTAATTCCTGTTCTCATATTTCACTGATATTTAATTCCACAAGCAATACCACAAGTGATTCCTCAGCACAAAGGAAAGGAAGTCTTTTCATTTTCAATTTTTATTAGTAAACTAATCAGGGGAGTTGTTCAAAGCAAAGGAAAAGTCTTGAACATTGCAAAACCACAGAGGGTTTCCCACCAGGAAGAAAAAAGACAATCAAAAAATCATTTTCTCCTATAAATATAAAGATCTTTTTTGCTAAATTCTCTTTGTGTAGAAATTCAAAGGTGTGCAAAGAGATAATTTTGTGTGCTTTAAATATTGTCACCAACTACCTCAGTTTAACCCAGTCACTATGCATTTCCTTAAACTTCTTAATGTTAAAATCTTTGTCTTAATGTATTATACTCTAAAATCTTCTGATTGCAAAAGCATTTGGATAGTTTGCTCTGCTGAGTTTCACATTCTTTCAGATCATTTCTGTCACAAATGTGGGGGAAATATGACTTTAAAGTCTTGTCCTTTGCACCTTGGTCTGTGGAAATCCCGTACTGCCAAAGGATGTCTGATTCCTGACAGATGTCTAAACTGGAGATCAGTTACTGAGGATATGATTGAAGAATACTCATAAGCATAGGGTAAGAATCCAACAGTTAATAGATTTTATATCTTCACACATCATTAAAGCAACTGTATTGGCTTCAGTTATTCCTTGAGCCTCTGCCAAATTATTTGCAGTTTTTAGTATTTTCTTCTCACCCACATCTCAGATGCCCGGAAGGTAGTCTAACCCCAATAAGATCTTTTTCACTTTCATCAACTTAGGTCACTTTGCCCATAAAGCCCAATTTCAGTTATTACAGCAATGAAAGTGAAATATTTTAATGTAATAAAATAAAAGTCCTCTATTCTTGTCCTTCTACGAAGGAAGGACTGAGAGCATTATCATTGTGCAGCAAAGTGGATTATTTTAGCAAGAGATATATTACCTGGTGCTATAAAAAAGGGGGAAAACTTAAACAGAAATTAAGTTCCACGTAATGCAAAGATCTGGGAGAAAAGACTAATCACAAAAGAGAATGGATGGCTAATTTATAGACTGTATAATTAAGCTGTTATTCTGGCCTTTCTATGCTCTATTGTAACAAGTACTTATCAACTCAATTTATAATAAAATCAGAAAAAATGAATTTGTTAGAATATGTTATAAGATTTTAACAATACACCAATATATAGAATTTTTAAATTTTCTTTGAATAAATTTGTCAAGTGGGTTTAATTAGTTTATAATGATTTTCCTGTTGTACTACTGAACAATTGATAACATTTTTATGTTGGATGATAGGCTTAGCTGGCTTGGGAGCTTTGCTGTTTACCCACTCACAGCTTAATCAACTTACATGCTCTTAAGCCAAGGTTCATTCTAATGAGATCTCTCTTCTATATAAACACTGATAGATCTTGTGGCAGTTACAGAAGTCACTTTGACTCTGAATAACTTCTGACTTATTATGCATCTATTAAGAATTCTATGTTATCTAGACTGGACACAGCTCCTCTTTATACCCACTGCACCCAGTGTGGGACAATTAGAATTTACCAGGAGACTGCCACTCTGGCTAAGTTGAGACCATTGTTTAAGATTATAGGAAGGATCATAATAGTTTGCCCTCAAGAAGGCGAGTGTGACCTTTTCAGTATTCAGAGATCAAGATACTCAGAATCACCCTGGTGCAGATAATAAATTAGAAGGACCTTGTGGGTAGCATCTAGATTACATAAAGCCCATGAAGTTAAGATGCATTATTTCACACCAGCACCCCCTACAGTGTTTTACATAAGAGATCATCTCAGAAAAAGGGATTTGACTTTGACATACTCCTTTGTTTATACTTGTAATAGGGTGTGGCAGGACCCTTCTACCCTCTTCTACTATCTATAAGTTGTTTAGGATTCCTTGTTGAAAGGACCCTCCCTGTCAACAGTTAGGATTACTTTCATATATATAAGGAGACTTACTTGAGGCTCATGAGGTGCCTGGGAGGGATGGCAGGTTCTAGTCCTGGCCCGCCACCCCAGCAGAGCCTCACAACAAGCCAGATGACCCCCCACTCCATGAGGACCTCCATTTTCGACATTCGGACTTCCCCCCTCGTTAGAACTCCACCCAGCAGACCAGCCTATCACAGCCCGGCTCATGCTGCCGCATGTGGCAGCTCGATTCATCTATAAATGCTGGATTTTGAGATGACTACAAGAGTATACTACCCAAACGGCAGAGCCTGGCAAGCTACCCGTGTCGTATTTGATATGCCAGATACCAGTAACAATTATAGACCTCATTCCCATGACCTGATGGAATGGTTTGAGCTCATTATGTTCCTGGAGCAAGTAGGTGCCCTTGGGCTCTACTTGCATGAGACAGGTCATATGGAGAAATTACTGGTGCCCGCTCAAGCAAATCAACGATGAACGGGAAGACAGTGATATAGTGACAGTGATACTTGAGGGACTCGCCCCTTCTCTTTGGGTAGGGCTCCCCTCGGGTGATATCCTCTTTCTTTGGTGGGAGACTTTGGTTCTTTTGTATGGTCTAATTTCTAACCAAAACTAGAGTTGTTTCATTATATTAGATTGTGGTGGTAGAGCTTTTGTGCTATTAAAACTTTTTGGAACGTTGCCAGACTCGTGAGTTTTAATCCATTCCCAGTGGCCTTGAAGAGAACTTCAAGACAGAAGAGGACTTCTGTCTTGATACTGTTGGGGACCCCAGAAGTTCCCTGACATTCTTTTTTTTTTTTTGCTTTTTTGGGTCACACCCTGCAATGCTCAGGGGCTACTCCTGGCTCTGCACTCAGGAATTACTCCTAGTGGTGCTCGGGGGACCATATGGGATGCCAAGGATTGAACCCAGGCCGGCACAGGCCCGCCGCATGCTTGGCAAACGCCCTACCCATTGGTCTATCACTCCGCCCACATTTTTATATGTAAAAAAAGTCAATCTAAATTATTTGATAACATTTCTAAATGTATTAAATTGATTTTAAAATAATTCTGCTGCCTAAAATTAACAATTAAATTTTATTTTATAGTAAAATGCATATTTTATAAGGCTAAAATTTAAATTTCCATGAATTAGGCTATTAAAATAAAATTACTATCTAATGCTGCAAACATTTGAGTCTAGGCCTGAGCAACAGTACAGCAGGTAGAGTGTTTGTCTTACACACAGTGGACTGGGGCTCAATTCCTTGTATTCCATTTGGTCACCTGAGCCCCACCAGGAATTATGCCTGACCACAGGACCATATATAAGTCCTGAGCATCACCAAGTATAATTCCCCAGCCCTACACCCTACAAAAAAAAAGTATATTCTACCTGGTCCTAACTTCCATTATTGTCTAAGACTGTCGCCGGCTGCAGAGTGGCCGCATGCTCGAGCAGCTGTGGGTCTGGAGTGTCTCTCTTCTGCTGTTGCTGGCTGTGGTGGCTCGGAGCTTGCAGCCATGCCTGCCGACATGGAGGTGGAGAAATGGGAGGAGCCCAAATCCCTGATCCAAGTTCAGCCAGCATGGCCCCCGGGAACGTGTGAGCGAACCCTAGAAGCTATGTTGGACTTGGCCAGGGGCTGGTTGAGCCATTTACCACCCTCCAGACCTCCATGGGCTGCTCCACGTGGAGCCAAGCAGCACAGCTGTGTGTCTAGAGTGTCTCTCTTCCGCTGTTGCTTGCTGTGATTCGCCTTCTGAAACACATTTTCAAATAGGCCATTAGCTTTTTTAATCTTTTCCTTTAGAAAATTGTGTGTGTTTGTGTGTATGTGTAAAAGAATTTATTGTGTATTGGTTTTGTAGCCAGCTACATTGATGCACCGCTTTATTATTTTCAGAGATATTTTTACTGGAATCTTTAAGGTTTTATTGTAAATTACCATGTTCTCTACAAACTGCAATAGTTTGACTTTCCAATTGGGATGCAGTTTATTTATTGTTTCTGCCTAATTGGTGTCACTGGGAGTTTCAAGTATATTGAGTAATAACGGTGAAAGTAGATACACTTGAGCATAACCTCAAGGGAAGTGTTCTAACTTTTCATTCATCGTTATATGTTATTGGCTATGGATTTGTTGCAAATAACCAGTATTATCTTGAGGATTTCATTCAGAAACTTTATAATCATATATGAATGTTGAAAAACAAAATGGAACAGGGTGCACAACCAGCAATGATCCCAACTAACTTCTGGACTTATTATCTGAAATCACTTCTGATGCTGGGAATCAAACCTATGTCTTTCATTTACAAGAAAGCACACTGCCTATTGTACTATAGCTCTAGACCCTGGATATTGAAACTTATTCAAAGCTCTATATTTCTATATGTTCATGTGATTTTTATCTATTTTGTTGACAAGGCATGTTTCATTATTATTGTGCTTTCACATCTATTGGGCCATTTTCTTATATGCCTGGATAAATCTCAATTGATACAATATATGACCCTAGATATATTGTTGAATATATTTGGTGGTTGAGGAGAAAATATATTTTCACACAGTATATCAGATAAACTATTAATAGCCAAAATATATAAAGGACTCAGAAAAATAAAACAATGAAACCAGTAAGCACATCAAGAAATGGGATGATAAATTGACAGTTTTATGAGAAAACTACGGATTTTTAAGTGCAAAAAGTGCTGACTGTCTTTTCTTATCACAGGCATGCAAATCAGAACAATAATCTGTCATCTCACTCCAGTAAGACTGCTATATATAAAAATAGTAGAAATTATCAGTATCGGCAAAGATGTGGCAAGAAAGGGAGTCTTATTCACAGCTTGTTGAGATGCTATCTAGTTCAGCTTCTGGTCAAATCTTATTTCTCAAAATAAATACATAAGAACACAGCTCTCATATAACCCAGTGATCATACTACTTGGAATCTAACCCAGAATAAGATATAAAAACACTAATATGAAAAATATATGTGTATGTATGTATGTGTATGCATTCATAAATATTCATTGTAGTACTTGGTACAATTATCACGGTATGGAAATAACCCAATGATAGACAAATCTATAAAGAATTTTTGTTATATATACACAATGAAAAAACTTGAACTCCGTAGAAAAAATTATACCCTGGTGGCTGGAGCGATAGCCTATCGGGTAGGGTGTTTGCCTTGCATGCAGCCGGCCCATGCCGGCCTGGGTTTGATCCCGGCATCCCATATGGTCCCCCGAGCACCGCCAGGAGTAATTCCTGAGTGCAGAGCCAAGGAGAAACCCTGAGCATTGCCGGGTGTGACCCAAAAAAGAAAAAAAATATATCCTAAAGCTTATTGCAACTTGGACAAAACAGTAGGTTGTGATGTTACATGAAATAAGCCGGAAGGAGAAAGACTGGCTTCCAAAGATCTCATCCATCTGTAAAGTGGGGCCGGAGCTATAACCCAGTGGGTAGGGCATTTGCCTTGCACGCGGCCGGCCCATGCAGGCTTGGGTTCAATCCCAGGCATCCCATATGGTCCCCTGAGACCAGATCCTGAGTGTAGAGCCAGGAGAAACCCCTGAGCATTGCCGGGTGTGACCCAAAAAGCAAAAAAAAAAAAAATCTGTAATGCATAGGTTGAAAAAACACTAATGTACATAAAATATCAGTTGATAACAAACCATGAGACTGGACTATAGAACTGAGAACACCAAATTGGGATGGCTGAGGCTTCCCAATTAAGACAACTAAAGTTGAGCAGAATGGGATGCGGTATGGACACTTTGGTTTGTGAGGTTTGGTAACGCTGTACACCATAATCATACATCCAAACACCACTGTAGGCACATAACCTATACTATAATAAGTCTTGGAATTATTGGAAACTAAAAATAAAAAAAACAGTAAAGGTTAGAATAAACTGGATTCTGTTTAGAAACATAGGTTAGCAAGAGTTGGTTGGTGGGCATAGTCTTTGGCATATTCAAATTATTGAAGAAATGGCATTTCTAGTGTATTAAGCTTTATCTTATAACATCATGAAATGTATAGTAACTTTTAAGAATGATTATATTCACTCTTGAAGAATGGATGCATGGCATTTTACCTCAGTGAACCCAGAGTAATCAGACATATCTTTTTGCAGATAGTGACTATAGTCTTGCATTTTTAAGTTGGCCTTTGGTTGTATCCATCAATGCCCAGCATTTCCTTCCTGGCTCTGCACTCAGGAATTACTCCTGGTAGTACTCAGAGGACCTAATGGGATGCTGATGATCGAAAACAGGGCAGCCAGGTGCAACACAAATACTTTCTCCATGGCACTGTCACCCCAGTCCTTAAATTTTTATTTTAATATAAGAGCAGATCTGAGCAGAAACCAAATAAGAACAACTTCAGTGGGAAGTATACATGCTCTGAGAAAATATACTATTTATAGCAATCTCCTTATTACTTTTACTCAAATAGTTACATGAAATATATTAATATTATTATTATTGAATATGATAATGCAAGTCAAATTGTATAGCATAAATACTATTTTTATTGATACTTTTTTGTTGTCTGAGCCACACCTGTTGATATTCATGGCTTACTTCTTACTTTACAGTCAGGGATCACACTTCGTATAGCCTGGGAGACTATATGAGTTGCCAGTGATTGAATGAACCTGGGTCAGGTGTATGCAAAGAAAGGACCTTATCTGTTCTGTCCCCACCTAGATATTCCTATAAATACTAGCTATTATGATGAGCAAGGTTGCTCTCCCCAGAAAAAGTGTGTAGTTTTTTTTTAAAAAGGTCAATATTTGAAGCACATCGATCCATTTAACCTACATTATTCATTTTTATTCTATAATCCGGTTTACAAATGACCCAGTTTCAATAATCCTTCTTTTTGAAACACAATTTAATTATTGGGTGTTTCAATAAGATTTATGCTTCATGAAATGTGAAATTCTGAATGTGTATTCATGTTTACTAGTCCTGAGAGTCTACTGATGTCTTTCAAAACCATATTCTGTAAATATATAAATTTTCATGTGTAACCTTTTGAGTCCTAGTTCTTGCCTAAACATGGATAACATTGATAAATCCATAATTAACAATTCAATACAGTTAACTATTAGACTCAATATGTTTCAGAAGACATCTAGAATTTATTTATCCTGTATTTATGCATTTAGGTAAATGTTGAACAGTAACTATTAATTTTTTCCTTCCTCCAAGGTGGAAAATCATAGTTCTACTTTCTGTTTCTTAGGGTTTGACTTTTTTAGATCATTCATATAAAAGCATTGTTCAAACATTTTTTCTTTGAGACTGACTTATTTTAACCTCACACAATGTTTTTTGATTTCTCTGTGCTATCATATGTAGCAATATTTACTCCATTCTGCCCTATTCTCATCCCTTTGTTGACTTTACTGTGGCAATATCCATGTTCACACACTTGATCATGGTACTGGCACATTTGCTTTGGTACTCATATATTTTGACTGTGGTGCACTGGAAATCACATCCACAGTGTTGGTAAAGTCACACTGGCAATTAAACCAGAATCTACTTGGCAATGTGAGGTAAAATAGAGATACAGTTTGTGATCACATACTTGAGCAACAGGAGCTCTACCACTGGGCGATGACCTACCACAGCATTTTCTTCTTTCATAAAGGTGAATAATATTCCAGAAAAGCTTTACTCTATTGATGGATATTTAGATTGTTTTATATACTGATTGTTGTGAGTAATCTTTCTGTGAATATGAAGGAGGAGAAAACTCAAATATTCTATTTTCAACTCTTTTGAATATATACCCAGAACTATGCTTGTTATAATTATGATGACTGTGATCTAAATTTTGTGGAGTTTCAAAGCTTTGCTCCAATTTAGATGCATCACCGCACATCCCACCAAAATGCAAATGCCGCATTTTCTCCACACCCTTAAAATTTTTTGACTTATAGTTATTTATAACAAATAGTTGAAAGGGGCTGATAATTGTGGTTTTGGTTTGCAAGTTCCTAATGACTAGACACATTTTGTTTTTTTTTTGTCTTATTTTATTTTATGTTTTTTGTTTGCATCATTTGAAGAAATAACTACAAAAGTCCTCTGTCAGTTTCTTAAAATAACATTACCTGGATTTATGATATTAAGTTGTAATGATTCTTAAGTACTTTGGAGATTAACCCCTATTAAATACACACACCTTGCAAATATTCTCCATTTTGCAGGTTTTCTTTTTTTTTTAATTTTTTTTATTATACCACCATGAAACACACAATTACAAAGGTGTTCATAATTGGTTCTTGGTAATACAGTATACCAGCACCCATCCCTCCACCAGTGCCCCATTTCCACCACCAATGTACCCCCCCTCTCCCTCCCGCCCCCCACCCAACCTTAATAGCAGGTACCCCAGTTTCCTCTCTTTCTCTCTCTCTCTCTCACTGTCTCTGCATCTCTCTCCCCTCTTATTTTACACATTATGGCTAGCCCTGCAGATATTTAGAGTTTATCACTTAAGTCTCTTTGTGTATATTCAGTGGTGAGTTTTAATCTGCCATTACCATTTCCCATATTTATTAAAACACTGGTATCTATATCCTATTAATGAATGCAGTCATTCTATATCTGTCCTTTCCCTTCTGACTAATTTCACTCAGCATTATGGACTCCATGTCCATCCATTTGCAGGTAAATTTCATAATTTCATCCTTTCTGACAGCCGCATAGTATTCCATAGTGTAGATGAACCACAGTTTCTTTAGCCAGTCCTCTGTTCTCGGGCATTTAGGTTGTTTCCAGATTCTAGCTATAGTGAATAGCGCAGATATGAATAAAGAAGTACAGATAGTGTTTCTGCTATGTGTTTTTCGGTCTCGGGTATATTCCCAGGAGTGCTATTGCTGGATCAAATGGGAGCTCAATATCTAGCTTTCGGAGGAATGCCCATATTGTTTTCCAAAAGGGCTGGACCAGCCGGCACTCCCACCAGCAGTGGATGAGAGTCCCTTTTTTCCCCACATCCACGCCAGCACCAATTGTTCTTGCTGTTTAGGATGTGTGCCAGTCTCTGTGGGGTGAGATGGTACCTCATTGTTGTTTTGATTTGCATCTCCCTGATGATTAAAGATGAAGAGCACTTTTTCCTATGCCTTTTGGCCATTCGAATTTCTTTTTTTTGGAAGCTTCTGTTCATTTCTTCTCCCCCCATTTTTTTGATGAGGTTGGCTGTTTTCTTCTTGTGGAGTGCTACCAGTGCCTGATATATTCTGGATATTAACCCCTTGTCAGATGGGTATTGGGTGAATATCCTTTCCCACTCTGTGGATTGTCTTTGTATCTTGGTCACCGTTTCTTTTGAGGTGCAGAAGCTTTTCAATTTTATATAATCCCATGTGTTTATCTTTGCTTCCATTTGCTTGGTCAGTGGTGTGTCGTCTTTAAAGATACTTTTCGCTTCGATGTCATAGAGCCGCTTCTCCTATGTTTTCTTCGATGTACCTTATAGATTCATGTCTGATATCGAGATCTAGAATCCATTTTGATCTGACTTTTTGTGCATGGCGTTAGAAGGAGGTCTAAGTTCATTTTTTTACATGTAGCTGCCCAGTTTTCCCAGCACCACTTGTTGAAGAGGCTTTCTTTGCTCCACTTAATATTTTTTTGCTCCTTTATCGAAGATTAAGTGGTTGTATATTTGTGGAGTGCTTTCAGGATACTCAGTTCTATTCCATAGGTCTACGGGTCTGTCTCTATACCAATACCACACTGTCTTAATTACAACTGCTCTGTAGTAGAGCTTGAGGTTGGGGGAAAGTGATATCTCCCATCTTCTTTTTCGCAAGGATTGCTTTTAGCTATTCGTGGGGTTTTATTATTCCATACAAATTTCAGGAGTGTTTGTTCAATTTCTTTGAAGAACATCATGGGTATCTTTATAGGGACCGCATTGAATCTGTATAAAGCTCTAGGGAGTATTACCATTTTGATAATGTTAATCCTTCCAATCCATGAGCAGGGGAATGTGTCTCCATTTCCTCAGGTCTTTTTTATTTCCTGAAGTAACGTTTTGTAGTTTTCTTTGTAGAGATCCTTTAAATTCTTTGTCAGACTGATTCCTAAGTATTTGATTTTCACGGTGCAATTGTAAATGGGATAGTTTCTTTAATGTCCCTTTCTCTCTCTTTCGCTGTTTACATATAGGAAGGCCATTGACTTTTGGGTATTGATTTTGTATCCTGCTACTCTACTGTAAGAATGTATTATTTCTAGGAGCCTCTTGGTAGAGAGTTTTGGGTTTTCCAGGTTTAATATCATGTCATCTGCAAATAGTGATAACTTGGCTTCTTCCCTTCCTATCTGGATGCCCTTAATGTCTTTTTTCTTCCCTGATTTGCAGGTTTTCTTATACTCTGTTCATTGTGTTCTTAGTTGTGAAGACTTTTAGTTTCATATACACTACTGGACTATGTTCTTTGTCATCATCACCACCGTCATTTTCTATTTTTGTTTTCTGTAGTACCTAGACATTTGGGTTCAATGGCAGGGATTATTCCCCTGACACTCCAGGTAGAGTTTTAATCCTGGGATTCAAACTAACTCTCTTGGGTTTTCATTTGCCCTAGTGCTTTCAAAGCTTTAATGCTTTCAATTTGCAGAACTTTTGCCAAGATCAACATAATGAACTCTTATACAGTTCTTAATCTTCCAGTGTGCAGGCTTGCATTCAAGTCCTTAATCCATTTTGAAATTAACGCTTGTGTACACATCTTTGAAACTGTTATACAATTTTTCCAATTCCATATTGAAGAGACTGTTTTTACATCTAGTATTATTTTTTAGGGCACTGCATTTAAGAATGCCTTACCATAACTACTGCACTTATTTCGTAATACTTGATTTTATTTCATTGGTGATATATCTATTTTTTTTTACCAGTATTATCCTGCTATAATAATGTATCTTTGTCTCTAAATTTTCAAATCAGGATACAAAAAAGCCTCCAGATTGACTGTTTCTAAATATTACCTTGGAGTTTCAAAAACATTGTAGTTTCAAATTAACAAAATCAAAGAGTTCATTAGTAGGATCATATGTGACATAATGGAATTCTGTATGTAATTCAAGTAACGTAGGAAGGTTATTCATGTATTGTTAGGTTTGTATATGTTAAATAACAGATTTGACATATACAAATCTAATAATACAATATGTCTATTAGTCCTGTGTTGGTCACATGAAAGGCAGTGATTTTGTCCCTTACTATCTCTCTTTCCCGGGATGTAAGACATTAGCAGAAATAGCATTTGATCAAATATAATGCCTTTTATGAATATAAAAGGTCAATTGCATGTATTAAAATCTAATATAAGTATGGTATCCCTCAGTGGAAAAATACTGAAAATGCGCCCTTCAAGATTAAGGTAGGGTACCTATCTTAACACTTCATACATTATTGAGTATTAGACAGGCAATTCATTTTTTTTAAAAAGGAAAAAGAAAAGAGGAAAGAAAGAAAGGAAGGCAAGAAAAGAACAAAGAAAGAAAAGAGAGAAACAAAGAAAGAAAGAAAGAAAGAAAGAAAGAAAGAAAGAAAAGAAAGAAAGAAAGAAAGAAAGAAAGAAAGAAAGAAAGAAAGAAAGAAAGAAAGAAAGAAAGAAAGAAAGAAAGAGAGAAAGAGAGAAAGAGAGAAAGAGAGAAAGAGAGAAAGAGAGAAAGAGAGAAAGAGAGAAAGAGAGAGAGAGAGAGAGAGAAAGAGAGAAAGAGAGAAAGAAAGAGAGAAAGAGAGAAAGAAAGAGAGAAAGAAAGGGAGAAAGAAAGGGAGAAAGAAAGGAAGAGAGAAAGGAAGAGAGAAAGGAAGGAAGAGAAGAAAAGTCATAAAAACGAGGAAGAAAGATGTAAAAATATAAGTCTCCAGATGGTAGTATCTTAAGTGTGAAAAACTCTAAAAAACTACAAGCATTACTGTTTGAATTTATAAAAATCAGTAAAACTATGAAATGTATAGTAACATGCAGAAATAAGTTGTTCTTCCATGTACTTGCAGTGAAATAGCCTAAAGCAAAATTCTAAAAAATAATTTTAAAATATGACAAAAATAGCACTTAAGAAAAAATTTAAATATTTGTCAATATCTTTAAAAAAATGAAGAAACGAGTAAACAAAAATATCCACATTTATAATTAAAAATTAACACTATTTAAATTTTTCTACTATACAGTGTAATCTATAGATTTGATAATACCCTATTAAAATTTAACAGAACTGGTGGGGTCAGAAAAAATAAAAAAAATACTATTCCTGGATATCAATACATACAAATATTTATAATGCAATAAATAGAAAAAAGAAATTTTGATCAAATACATTCTGACCACCTAAAATAAAATAATTCACTGTTAATTTGTTATTATTTCTCAGAGAATATTTGAAAGTATAACTGTTTCTGATGCAATGTATATTGCTTTGCATTATGTTGGGTAATTATATACTGAATAATTAATCATAAATTATCACTATTCAAAGTTATTATATAATTTCTTGTGCAAATAAATGCATGTGTATATTCAAAATGACAGCATTCCAGCAAGTCTGAACATTCAGGGAGGACAATGAGCCTGTAAAATCAATGAGTAAATAAATAAGAAAATTACCTGCATTTCTCAGATATACTGGCAAGTGAAGGGCAAGTGAGAAAAACTAACGGAAATAATAAATGTAACATCAGTTTGATCCATGTCTCCAAATTAATAAACCCTCTTCTGGAAAATGAATATATCTTATTTTTATGTGCCTTTGACATTTTACTTGCTCCTTGGTTTCTTCACTCCACTTTGAGACTTGGTATACAATTTTTTTTTTGTTTGTTTTTGGGTCACACCAGGCGATGCTCAAGGGTTACTCCTGGCTCTGCACTCAGGAATTACTCCCTGGAGGTGCTCGGGGTCCATATGGGTTGCCGAGGATGGAACCCGAACCGGCTTGAGCCGGCTGTGCTCAAAGCAAAACGTCCTACACGCTGGACTATTGCTCCGGCCCTATTTATTATTATTATTTTATTATTATTTTTTTTTACTCACCATGAGATACAGTTTCAATGCTGTTCATGATTGGGTTTCAGTCATACAACGCTCCAAAACTCAATTCCTTCAAGAGGTTTGGTAGGCTTTTAAAGCATGTGTCTGCACTAAAGTTACAGAACTGTACTACCTTGTTATAGTCTGTTCTTAAATTGTCAAATGAAGATTACTTTATCTTCATATTAAAGATCTACATGCAGAATTAGCATGGGTTATGCTTTAATTAGTTCCATAACAATCTTTTTAATCACACACATTGAAATGTTATCTTAATTTTCAGATTCACAAATATTTTTTTTGCTTTCTGTGTCAGTCTCGCATACATATTCTTTTCCCTCATAAACACTAATTAGTGTGATTTGCTTTTCCAGTGCAGAAATGGCTCTTTCAGGATCATCCCAAGAATGAATCTCTACTTGACTGCAGAAAGACAGGAGATATTTCCACTGTTTGAATAAATGAGATCATTTAAGAAAAGGAAAGTAATGAACTGAGCTATAAAGGAACACCTTTTTCACTAAAAACTAGAAAGGGATCTAATATTTTTTATACAAATCCTATATTTGGATCCAGTAATCATCAATTTTTTTCCATTTTAAAAGTGAATCAGTCGCTAGAAATAGAGACAAATTTTTACCTGCTGGCTAGTAAAGAATTTCTAGAATAACTTTTGCACACACAGCTCATGCAGCAAATGAAAAAATTTCCATATGCTATAAGTTAAGTAATACTGTGAGACTTCTTTGGTGAGGAGGTGAAACACAACATATTATGTATGCTATTATGCTGAAACACAACATAAACAGTTGATCATTTTTCTATTCCCTCTTTTTACTTTTTTTTATACTTGCTGATATGTATAAAGTTGACACCAACAACAAATAAATTATGATCATGCTGTGATTCACTAATATTTGAAAAAAACACATTCCATTAAAATAAGCCAAGAGCTTTATATATGGTAAGTGACTAAAGTTCTACAACTCTCTAGGGAATAACTGTTCTATCATTTAATAAAATGCGTACTTGTCAGATTGAAAGTAGTTTATGTTACTTTATATACATAATATTTATACTAAGAAATGTCGTGAGTCATTTGTATCATATGTAAATGGACCTGAAGAGGTTGAGGACATTTTCTTGTACTTGATACGTAAGTTTCTTGTCTGTGCAAAAGTTTTATACAAATTTTGAGAAAAAATATTTTTTAGAATATGAAGTTAAAACAAATGTCGCAAGATAAATTGATTCTTTTTCTTAACATACACAGCTGTGCTCATGGCTTACTCGTGGTTCTGTGCTCCAGAAGGGGCTTCAGAGACGATATGTGTTGTGGCAGATCAAACACACTAGCCAGCAGATTATTGACGACTTGCAAGGCTCACACCCTGCTTAATGTACTATTGTTCTGGTCCTATGTAAGAAAATTTGAAAATATAAAAATCTAGAGTTGTAATGTCTCAAAGACATTTTTATATTCAATATATAATTCAATTGTTACTATGAATTTAATATATAAAATGTTTTAAACTAGATAACAGTTATGTATATATAGTTTCAAAATAGTTTTAAATAAAAATGAAGTCATATCAGCCAGAGTTACTTACAAAGTTATCAGATAGGTTAAATGAAGGGAGGCTAAAATTATTCATGTGATGTTTTGTATCACCATGCATTTCACCACATAAAGATGAGTATGAAGAATTTATATTATCTGTTAACAATGCATTGGTAAGGATGAAATTTAAGAATGTGTTCAGAAGGATTGACTAGGATGATAAAATACTTCAAGAAAGCACACTTCCATTTTTCATCCAAATGGGAACTCTAGAGTTCAACTCCAAAATAAATACGTAGAACACACTAAAAGAAATTCACAACTTTAATACTACACTTGGGAATGGAAATTGAAGGAAATGGAATTATTCTTTAACATCAAACCACCTTAATCTTCCTATAGTGTGTATATTATCTAGTAAGTTCTTCCAATAGTTGTATCATTGTATCACTGTCTTCCCGCTCATCGCCGATTTGCTCGAGCAGGCACCAGTAACATCTCCATATGACCTGTCTCATGCAAGTAGAGCCCAAGGGCACCTGCTTGCTCCAGAAACATAAAGAGCCTCAAACCATTCCATCAGGTCATGGGAATGAGGTCTATAACTGTTACTGGTATCTGGCATATCAAATATGACACGGGTAGCTTGCCAGGCTCTGCAATGTGGGTAGCAACTATTGTAGTCATCTCAAAATCCAGCATTTATTGATGAGCCTATCAAGCCGGGCTGGGATAGGCTGGTCTGCTGGTCAACTTCCAATAGTTGAATGTTTTGTTTTCTTCTACATGATTCAATAGGTACATGTGAAAGGATAAGGTAAACAAAAGGTAGATGACCAAGAAAAACAAAAGGAAGATGGCCGAGGAATGGGGGCAGGACCAGGAAGTTAACCTGGTGAGACGTGTCAGGCCGGATTAGGCTCATGGAGGACATGCCCCGCCTGGATGGACAGGTCAAGGGAGATAACCCTGTGTGTGTCCTGCCTACTTGCTCATGTAACCACACACTTAGGGGCCAAGAAGCCGTCAAATCTTAGGTGGATAGGCTAGAGATAAAATAGTATAGACTAAGTGGCTATGTTCTACACGGGTCCTTTGTGATGGACAGAGAAAGCCTTCATAAGGGGCCTGTTGAGAAAGCTCAAGGTCCTTCCTTCCTGCTCAGACTTCCGGAGTCTGTGTGGGATCTGGACCCTGGCTAGCCAGCACAATAAACTCTGCTTTGTTCATTGCATTCCTGTGTGATTCTCTGTCTCTCAAAGGGGATAAGATTCCTGGACTCCTAACACATGAACTTTTCAATTTCCTCCACCCTATGTAACTTTTCACAGCATATTTTCGTTTTATTCACTATCTTCCTGTTCATCATCTATTTGCTAGAGCAGGCACCAGTAATAGCTCCATATGTCCTGTCTCATGCTAGTAGAGCCCAAGGGCATCTGCTTGCTCCAGTAACATAAAGAGCCTCAGACAACTATATTAGGTCATGGGAATGACCTAATATAATTGTTACAGGTATTTGGCATATCAAATACGACACAACCAGCTTGCCAGGCTTGCCTTGTGGGTGGCATACTCTTGTAGTCACCTGTAAATACAGCATTTATTGATGAACCGCACTGCCGCTTGGCCGAAGCAAGCCGGGCTGTGATAGGGTCGCCTGCTGCTGGGTGGAGTTCTGACGAGAGGGAAGTCTGATGTGGAAGATGGTGGCCCTCATGGAGTGGGGGGAGTCTTCTGGCTTGTTTCATTGTATTGGTATTCTTAACTTGTGTAATTTTAAAAATAATTCAATACCGAGCAAGATGAAATATATATTTTCTTATATAATCTGTTCAGAGTGAATCATTGTCCTATATGGTCATTTTAATAAGATGGTATACTTCTACTTATTCTGCCACTCTGATAAGGTTATGAAACATCTCTAAAAGTCTACATAAGGTAATCACTATAAGAGTTCCTTCAACAGATTTACATATTTTTCCACCATTGTCTGCATGGATTGATCTCTCTATATTTTCTAAGATGGATTTACATTTTCCTGAGATTGCCTTTTTCCACCAACTGTATATTCTTTTTATTTACTAGACCTTATTTATTTATTTTCCTTATGTTTCTGTTCTACTTTATCACGATCACGATCACGATCTTCCCGTTAATCATCTATTTGCTAGAGCGGGCACCAGTAATATCTCAATATGTCCTGTCACATGCTGTAGAGCCAAGGGCATCGGCTTGGGACAGGAACATAAAGAGCCCTCAAACCATTATATTAGGTCATGAGAATGATCAAATATAATTGTTACTGGCATTTGGCATATCAAATACAACACGAGCAGCTTGCTAGGCTTGCCGCAGGGGAGGCATACTCTATAAACACCTCCAAATAAAGCCTTTATTGATGAACCGTGCGGCCGCTTATGCGGCGCGAGCCGGGCTGTGATGGGCTGGTCGGCTGGGTGGAGTTCTGATGAGAGGGAAGTCCAATGTGGAAAATGGCGGCGCCCATGGAGTGGGTGGGGGGGTCGCTCTGGCTTGTTGTGAGGTTCTGCCGGGGTGGTGGGCCAAGGCTGGAACCCACCATGCCCCCCGACTGCCTCATGAACGGCTGGGCACAGGGAGAGCAAGGAACCGCTCTGCCCCATGTCTGAGAGTCTCTGGACCCAGCATACCTGGGCCGGATTGAGGAAGAAACTGCTCCAGGGTGGGTGTCGATGATCCGGGCTGTGATGGGCTGGTCGGCTGGGTGGAGTTCTGATGAGAGGGAAGTCCAATGTGGAAAATGGCGGCGCCCATGGAGTGGGGGGGGGTCGTCTGGCTTGTTGTGAGGTTCTGCCGGGGTGGTGGGCCAAGGCTGGAACCCACCATGCCTCCCGACTGCCTCATGAACGGCTGGGCACAGGGGTGAGCAAGGAACCGTTCTACTTTATATAGCATATAATACATGAGAAGTAGATTTTAAGACTAGTTTGGCTAAATGCAAAAACATTAGAGACAAGTGAACATAAAATGGACTAAATATTTTTACCATACAGAATGTTTATTACCAATTTTGATTGACAGTAATATAATTGGGAAAAAGTGACAAATTGTTCTGTATGATATTATCTGCATGATATTTTTTTCCTTTCTTGATTTAGAAATTAGTCTCCCCTGTTTATAAAAAAACCTATAGGAACAATATTCCCAGAGGCTTCAGAAACAAAGAATGGAATCTGTTTGAATATGATACTGTTATTAAAATACAGAAGTACTTAACCACTACAGTTTTCATTTATAGTTTTAAATCAACTTTCCGTATAAAAAAATAGAAAAGAAGTACAACTTCTGTGGTATTAAAACAATATTAATTAGAAATATGGTAGGTAATAAGGAGAGATAAATAATAAGGATAGATAAATTTTCTTATATCAATTTTAAGTGTTTAGTCACATTATTATGAAGCATTAGAAAATAAATTACATTTATTCCATTCCAAGCACTGAGAAATTTATTGACTCCAAATTGTTTAAATGCTCTCCTATTAAAAACATGAAGGTATCTTCTTTATTAACTTATTTGGGAACCAAGTACAGTTTAACCTGGATATTATTTTAACAATGACTATCAAGATTTCCCAGGAAAAGAAACAATTAAAATTAAATCTTTGAGAATTATGCAATGTGCAAGAATTCCTGATGAACTTATTGGTAATTATTAGTGAGTTGTTCCTCGACGCTTTCAGTTTATAAAAGATTTTTAGCTGATCAAACATGAACCATCAAGATAGTGTACTTACTATGAATAACATTTTTCTTATTTGTTTATGGTGTTCCTCACATGAATCTTGAGAATGTTGACGAGTAAAGAAGCAAAAAAGAAAAAGAAATACAGAACAACAAACAGGCCCCCTATATAACCTAATCCATCAGTTACATTTATCTGTGACTAAAAGGTGATTATGATGCCTATAGAAATCTTCCCTTTTTGTAGCAACTTCAACACAAATACTGCCAAGAACAAATACCTGTTGAATTAAAAATCAGTGTGAATCCAAATATCAAAGAAGAAACTGGGTTTTTATGGAATTGAATCTGGCTGTGGTCAAACCATTAGATAAATATGTCTCTATGATGATTGTAAGTTTATTGTATCTACAGAATGTTAGAGCAACTTGCCATTACTCAAAAATCTTTCTCTGAAAACCTATTTTCACTGCAATTAGCTGACCTTTCTAGTTCCATGGGGAAGTTTTCAATAGATAAACTCTTCAAAACAGAGCTTTATGGGTAAATTTTTACTGACACATAAAAATAAAATTATACACATACCAATAACTAGACTTCTGGTTCCATGATGCTATCACCTTGCCTTTTAACACTATGAATAATTTTCTTCTGGTTTTCAATTTAAATTGGCCATAAAACAATCTGTACCAAATTAATTATAAAATATATGTTTTGTGTGATTCCTTTCTCAGGAGAATAATCCTGTTAGTTATTCTTGTTGTGTCTAAATATATTTCCTTCATTTCCCAGATTATTCTATTGGTTAACACTCTGATCTGTTTCTAGTTACTTGTCGCTTTTATATTTATCTGAAATTCTTGTCGTATTTTAATATCCATGCCTCCTCATGTGCATTTAACATGAATGTTGTGAATCTTGAGTTCAAGTATTATTAAATTCACCAGAAAATGCCAAATGACATTCCAGCGTTGCTCAACTCTACTTAGCACCCCATAACATTTGAGAGTTCCTATTGTCTCAGACACTTGTTACTTTTGCCTTTAAATTTATTTGTTCTGAGGTGTGTTACATAGAGTAAATAATACATTTAATTGATTTGTCTTAAATATATTAAGGAAATTGTTAATGAAAAAAGAATCTTTTCAGTTACTTATTAGTCAAAATACAATTAAATGAGCACAGGCAAGAATTTTATACACTATTTCCATTCTTCTTTTTGATTTGCAAAAATTTCTGATGATTTTTTGAGAAACACTTCTTTATTTTTCACTGACTCCATAATTTCCATATCAAGACTCTTATTTTAGTCCAATAGATCTGACTTCATCTATATTGAGCATTGATTTCTATTTACAAAGGAAAATGCCTAAGTAAAGAGGTATTCTGGGTGAGGGTAGCCAAGATTGCAAGGAAACCCAGGAGCATTGGTGGTGTGAAATGTACACTGCTGAAGGGATATTTCATGGGGGATGGAACATTGTATAACTGAAGCCCCAATCATCAACAACTTTGTAACTGTGTATCTTGCAGGGATTCAATTAAAAAAATTAAAATAAAAGTAATAAAATGTTTTATCCCAAACTCATGTGTGAGATATGCTCAAAACAGTGTTCAATATCATATTTTCTAATTTGCTATTAGTAACATTACTTCATCTTTACTATCACTATCACTATCTTCCCATTCGTCATCTATTTGCTAGAGCAGGCACCAGTAATATCTCCATATGTCCTGTATCATGCTAGTAGAATCCAAAGGCATCCGCTTGCTCCAGGAACATAAAGAGCCTCAACCATTATATTAGGTCATGGGAATGATCTAATATAAATGTTACTGGTATTTGGCATATCAAATATGACATGACCAACTTGTCAGGCTTGCCGAAAGTGGGTGACTTAACTCTTGTAGTCACCTCTGAATAAAGCATTTATTGATGTACCTGGCTGTGAAAGTCTGTTCTGCTGGGTGGAGTTGTGATGAGCAGGAAGTCCGGATGTGGAAGAAGGCGGCCCCCTTGGAGTCGGGGGAGGGTCGTCTGGCTTGTTGTGAGGCTCTGCTGGGGTGGTGGGCCAGGGCTAGAACCCGCCATGCCTCCTGGGAGCCTTATGAGTGACTGGGCACAGGGAGAGCAAGGAGCAGCTCTGCCCCATGTCTGAGAGTCTCTGGTTCAGCATACCTGGTCGGATTGAAAAAAAAATTACTAAGTACTATAATTTTTTTCTTACAAGACTACCATGTCTCACTCTGTATCTGTGCAGCTGTTGGCCTCTACCACAGGCTTCTGCTCAGCTGCAAGCGACTTCTGAGTGCCTCTAAGCCACTTCCTAGTATGGGAGGGTTTGCTGGAGTTATTGCTCTCTAGGCAACACTGCAGTGGAAGACTGAAAAAAAGAATTCAACCCTCCTGAGTTCTGAATTCACCAAAAATGCCCTGTTACTTCCAGGTATTTTAATTATGAAAGCAAGTCAAGTTGCCAAATCAAAACAAGAGTTGACTTTGATGGGTACCCCAGTGGAACCAAGGTCTTTCTGGTGTCCTTCTGAGCATGCGCTCATGAAAGAGTCCTTCTGTTTTCCCTCAGTTAAAACTGGAAAGAAGACACACTCTCTAGAGCTAATTATCTCCCTCACTCTGCACTCTTTATGACATCAAAAATAACCTTCACAAATTGGGGAGGTAATCAAGAATCCGGTGAACTATATCAATGCTTTTTACTTGTTTTTATTCACATCATGTGATAACAAAATGAGAACTTTTTTTTTTTTTTTTTTTTTTGCTTTTTGGGTCACACCTGGCAATGCTCAGGGGTTACTCCTGGCTCTGCACTCAGGAATTACTCCTGGCGGTACTCAGGGTACCATATGGGATGCCGGTGATCGAACCCGGATTTGCTGCTTGCAAGACAAATGACCTACCCGCTGTGCTATTGCTCCAGTCCCAGAACTTCGCATCATGTATTTGCTAATTTTATTCTTTATAATTTCAAAAAAATAACCATAACACTTCCCTGATTTTATTCTGTCTGACTCAGTTCCTACTTACCTTATTGGTTTTGTGCCATTTTCTTACTCCACATATTAGCAGACTGCTGGATCTGTCTATCAATAAGTCATACTGATGTAGGTAGGCAGACAGGAGGGGGCCCACATGGCAATGGATCCTTGCCCTAAGGATATCCAGAATCACCTTTTGGAACCAGAAATGAAGGCTTGATAAGACCCATTAGCCAACCACAGACCCTGAGGAATTTGGGTCTACCTTCTCAGTCCAGCCCTTAATCCTGATAACCAACAACAGACCCTGAGGGAGTTGGATACAGACGACCCAGCATGCAGGAGAATCCAGGACCTTCCAGCCCAAGAGGATAAAAACCCATTTGGAGATTAGTTGAGGCTCGCTGTCTTTGAGTAGCCCGCATTCTCCCTTTGAGCGTGTTTCTCTCTTACACTTTCTCTCCTCCTCCCTTTCCTAAAACCTCCTTATTAAAACCTTATTTACTTCACTGCTCATCGAACTCTGAAAATTGTTTTTCTGTGAGGAAGACTAGAACCTGAGGAAACCGTGGGTAAGGCCTAGGACTGACTTTCCTTTCCCTGCAAAAGAGCAATTCCTCGCCTCCAGCCTGAATCAGTGGCTCCCCAAAAATCTCGGTGGTGGTAATGAACTCCTGTGCCTGGAGATCAAGCGGACATCAGGTGTGGCTTGACGGCCACCTCGTGGGCTTAGGGGGCTCAGGCCCACACCATGCAGGGGCTCATCACACTTTATCAGTCCTAAGCCTGCCCTGTTGGTCTGGGATGGCAGAGTCAGCTGGGGAGAAAGCAACCATCTCTCTCCCCTTCCGCCTCAAATAAGCCTCTCGTGAGGCCCACCTGCATCAATACCAGTAAACAATATCAATATATATGTACTAAATTCAAAATTAAAGCCAGCAAGTTTTGGGGGCTGGGAATGTGCCCTTATCTTGTTGTTTATCTAAATTATAAAATAAGGATGTCTGAATCCTTAAAAAAGAAATCAGAGGTTTCAATTTGTAGATAAGATGAGTTTATCTCAGAGGACCACCAGTGTGCAATCCATTTTTTTCCTAAAAATGTGTTTCCCTGTCTTCTATTTCTAAAAACAGCTTCCTGTAACCCACAAAGAGGATGGTTATTTTGAGCACAGAGTCCACTGTCTTCCGGGCTTCTTGACACCAGGGATGCTTTCTTTTTACATGGTCATTGATTGGCCGTCCAGTAGCAAAGAAATCATGAACTTGACCCTCCTGGTACCCACAGACTTTTAAAACTTACTCACCTTTAATATCTTGCTCATCTTTAATATCTAGAGTAGCTATACAATATATAAAACCTATTATATTTATGAATGTTTTATCAAAACGAATGCCACATATTTTAATAACAGACTATTTCCCATAGACATAATATCTTGCTACCACTCATTTAAGAATTAGAAAGCATGTTTGCTCAGTGCTGCAACAGTTACCAGAGACATATTTCAAAGCTCCCTTCATATGCAGAGCATATGGAGTGTAACTACTTCATATGCAAAGTCTATTAAAGTGCTGTAATTCAGAAGATCAGATAGTAAATAAACACCAGCATATTTTGTGAATTGACAGTGTTGTCTTAAAAGTCTCAATTTCACAAAGCAAGTTTGATTTCCCTTGTAGAAGTATTAGCTTAGCTTATGGATACTCCTATTTTTGCTGACCTTCTGAAGAAAGCATTAAAAAATAAATGGAATGAAACATGAAATCAATCTCTATAACACATACAATTTTAAGACTACATGCTTTTTTTAGAAAGCAAGCAGAAATGATACGATTAGATGTGATCACAAGTTTGTTCAGATAATGTTTTTACTACCTCTGATTCAACACTGAATATCCTAATTGCAAGAAAATGCACATACTATGTTTCCAGTAACTCAGTTTCCCCAGTTTCTATATATGAAAAAGAATAAAATGGAGGCCAGGTAAGTTCATGGCTAAGGAATAAAGTGATATGGAGTCTCAGGAAAGTTTTTCTTTCCACTAACTTAAGATCTTTGAATCTCTAACATTGGTAGAAAAACTGCACTCAGGTCTTGATTGGACATTTTTACCTTTAAAATAATTTTTAAAAATCAAATTCCAGGGGCCTGAGATATAATTCAGATACAGAGAATTTACCTCACATGCATAGAACCATAGATTTGATAGCCAGCAGTGCATTAAAAGAAATATATATATATATGTATTTATATATACAGATACTATAATTTCAAATATAGTATCTCTAAGCAGAAGCATGCATACACTGCAAACATACTGGAAATCCTTTGCACCCTAGGGAGCATTTGCTTAAAAGTAAGATAGTGAATTGTATGACCTTATCACCATCACTATTTACTGGGTTCTCTCAAATACTTTATAAAGTTTTTTGCTTTTCAACTATATGCTTCCTAATCATGTTACTTTCAAAATAACAATGATTGTATTTGTGAAATTTTCTTTGAATAGTTAAATGTATCTTGATGTCGCCTCTTTCAGTTTTGCAGAGTTCTTTTAATTACTGGGAACAGTCATCAATTTAAAGATTAACCACTAGCACTTTCTAAATTTTTAATTAAAATTAAAAATTTCTATTTTAAATTTTTTATGTTTCTAACTGAAAATTTTCTAGTTTACATGTTCTTCAGTTAATAACACTTATTGTATAATATATATGTATACACATATGATAAACATCTTTTTCCCTAGGCTAAAGAATAGATAAAACAAGCTTTAAATATCTCTTTTTATAAGCGATAGGCCAACACACACACACACACACACACACACACACACACACACACTACAAAATAATCAAGAAGAACATTTCCAACCAGGAACAATTTTGAAATAATCCAAACATAAAAACTATTAGGTCCTTTGAAAGATCATCTTAGGGATAAAAAATCTTAGCTTAAAGAGGTTTGATAGGTCAACGGAGTTATGAAAAAGAGCAAATGGAACTATAGTTAAGAAATGAAAATTTAGAAAGATAATTATGTGAAAACTATAATTTGTTACTGCTGTGATATATATACATATAAATACAAATACATATGTCTTTTATTTCTCTATTTTAATGATAAAAATATAATCCACCACAACATGTGATGCACTTGAATTCTGAAAAAAAACGATGTTGAAAATACATTTGAAGGTATATAATAGAGAGACTCTGTACTTCTTATATTAAAATTGTGGCCTCCAATTTAATCATTATACTGAAGAAAAGTCTACAAAACTATTGAATTCCTGCTGTATGATATTTCTTAAGATTGGCTTTAGATAATTGCTACCATAATGAAACTGCATAAAATCAAACTCAAGTATTTGTTAGCATCAATTGTCCACTTTAAACTTTTTATTCTTTAATATATTAGATTCCATTTTTTGACATATACAAAGCTATATATTGAAAGACATGAAATTCATGAATACTTAATTTATTTTTGATTGGTTAATGAAAGCCATACAGTCTGTATATTGGGGATTCAGAAAACCATGTATGTCTTAGGAATGATACATTTAATGTGCAGTGGTAAGAGCAACAGAGAATATATGAAATGAAAACTCATGTACCAAAGATAAATTAATAACAAAATTATGCCACAGTCTTCAAGTAAAAAAAATCATTATGTGTGGACATAAAAAGGGGAGAAACACTTCAAGCACTGCTGCTGATTTATATTTAAGTTATACAACTTAACAAGTTTAAGTATTTGATTTTTTTGATGTCAATGCCCATTTTAAATGGCAAATGTCTCGCATACACTGAATGGATGTTATTACTCTATTAGCTTCTTATCCAGCAGATTTACTGGAGTAACTAACTGGTGTCAAGATTGTGCAAAAATACTGTTGGTGCTAAGATCAGTCACTTTGTGAGATTAGTTTATCTAGGATAAACATGAGTTTCAACTGCCTAGCAGAAAATAATGTCAAGTTTAATTGTAGAGGTTACAAAATGTGCTATGGAAAGAGAGAAGATGGAATGATTATAAAACAAGGAAATGGAGACTACTTTGCTGAATTGGTGACATGTAGACTTTCCTAGGGCTTAACTAATAAAAACTTCGTAGCCAATATAAATAAAGATAATGATTTCCCAGATGGAGGTAGTTCATTCAAGGGCATGGATTATTAATGGTGCAAAAGACACAAATATTGGTAGATTATCTTCTGCTATGAAATGTCAACGCTTTCTATCAGAAGAATTATCACAACATAGTGTAACAAAATATGGTACAGTATAAGAAATGTGTTCAGTGATCACATATATCTGAATTACATATAAAACCACTTGGATAAAGTGCTAGTTAGGAAAACTAAGTGAATCATAATTTCTCCGCTTTGGTTTTTGCTGCAGTTTGTGCATCTAAGAGTATTAGGATATACCCCTGATTCTGTGCTCAGAGAAGAACCTGGCGGTACTCCAAGAACCATAGTACAGCAGATTACTGAACCTGAGAGGGCTTTTACAAGGCAAGTTACATTGTATACATACAATATAATCCAGCTAGTGCTCTACACAATCTCTCCAGCTCCAGCTCTCCATGTTTTCCCCTTTATGGCTATATTCCATTAGCTATCAACACTGCATTAGATCAGGCTTCTAAAATGATTTTGCCAAAGAGGAAACACCCTCCCCTATTAAGGACTTGCTCCTAACTCTGTATACAGCAGGTAGGGAAGTACAGACAGTAGTGGTCAGCGGCAATGGCCCCTTTGTTCTGCCAAGTAACCTGTAAACAGTCCGAGAGTGTTCCCCTCTGGGGAGATCTTGATGTCCTTGAAGATCTTCTTTGCTACTCTTGGTCCAGAGACAAGGAAAGTCACAGGGGCAGCTGTCCTTCAACTCTGCATCTCAATGGCTTTCCAGGCTCCCTTGGGCGTTTTGTGTAAAAGCTTATTGGTCCGGGGATGCCTCTGGGCTGATTTAGGGTCCACCTAAAAGTTCCCCTCCCCTCCTCCTGCTTTCTAAATGCAACACATCTCTTTTAGATGTACTATGTGCATATCCGCGCACAGGCACGATGTTTACACGCGGGTGTATGAGTTTGCAATCTGCCACTGATGCCTTGTCAGTTGAAAAGGAAAGGAGAGAATGCCTCCTCATAAGATTTCTGTTCTCTTTTTCTTTCCTGTCCTCCTTTTTCTTCTTTCCTTTTTATTTAGTGATTATGGGGGAGGAAAGGGAGAATAACTTTCCAGAGAGAGTGTGATGAGCTTCTTCAAAGGCCAAAGAGCAAATAAATCTAAGGTACACATGCGGGCCGGCCAAACCCCAAAACGGGTGAAGCACCATGAGATTTCTTTGTGGATGGTGACATTAAATCAACTCTAAAGAAGAAAATTGTATTCAGTGGGAATTCCATTAAGTGTTACTAAGGAGAAGTGCTGATTCCTTGCAGAAAGCATATAGGGAACTTAGCTTTCTAAAGAGGGATTGTTTTCCAGAGAAAGGTAAGGACTGACGTTAATGCAGGAGAGTGTGGTCCCCCTGCAGTCAGCCCCAAAGCATTATTGGAGCATGTTATCGTTCATACGGCTGATTGCTATGCAGTTAGAATGCAGTTCGACATCAATTTTAACGCTTCAAAAAGTAAATGTAGTCTAAGTTTCACAATTCACTGCTACTCCCACCTCTTGCCTGACATCTAGTGGGAGAAATAAGCAGTGGGAAAATCACCTAGGGTGGTGATTAATGAAGAGGCAGCGTCAGGAAGGAACTTCCTTAAAACAGGACACCCTGGGAGGATCATTTTATATTACAGAACGAGGCGGACAGCACACACTGAACTCCTGAAGTGACATTACCAGTATTTTCGCGAAATATTCTATGGAAATTATGTCGTATAAAACTTCCCAGTAATCAACTATTCTTCACTGATGCATCATTGGCAGAAAGTAGCTTTCTCCCCATTATCTTTTATTCTTTTGCTAAGCCTAAAGTATAACACGCATGTGCAATTTGATACAATCTCAAAGTAAATTCTTTGGGTTTTTCCTAGAATATAAGAATATGATTAATGGTGCTTAATTGTAACTGGTATTGCTTAAACTTATAAAGACATATCAGCAAATCAATTTCAAAGTTAATTTAATGCAAATATTACAAAAGAAGTGTGCCTTTTTATATAAATTTACCAACACATTACTGTGGAGAGGCAATAAAGTACATATGAATATCCTTAAGTAAAATAATAAAACATACTCAATTAGGTTAAGAAGGAAAAAAGAACTATTAATCTTTCCAGCTATGCAAGTAACACTATACTGAGAAAATTAATTTTTATTATTATGTCCATCACTATATTTGTGGGTGTTGGTATATATATGTGTGTGCAAACCTGTCTATGAAAATGAGATGTTTTTCACTTTTTTATTTGAATTGCTTAGTAGTAATACAATTTTATATTTAGCTATATGTAACATGAAGAACAAACTTTTATATCACTTTTGATATGCGTGAGTTTCTTCTATAGACAAACTTAAAATGGTTAGTAAGATTGTAAATTTAAATACATGAATGTTTTCCTTAGGGAAGATTAAAAATAACTTTTAATAAACTTTATTTTTTATATATTGATTTGTTATGTTCTATTTTTTTAGACTTTTCAACTAAAATATTACAAAAATTATGTGATCATA
The DNA here is from genome assembly GCA_021461705.1 of Cryptotis parvus. Taxonomy (NCBI): domain Eukaryota; kingdom Metazoa; phylum Chordata; class Mammalia; order Eulipotyphla; family Soricidae; genus Cryptotis; species Cryptotis parvus. The sequence goes on from JAJIBD010025122.1 coordinate 163,489, forward strand.
CTTTACCCTTTATTTTTGAAATATTGCTTTACTCATTGTCCTTTTTGCCTTGATTTTTTAGGAAGGTTCTTAGGAAAACTAGTCTATAATAGTATATAATAGCAAAAGTTATACCCAAGGACTGAAATAAAAGAAAAAAGATGAAATGGGTCATATTGGGCAAAACCATTCTTGAAAATTGATAACTTAATTTAAAAAAGAATATATTTTCAAAAACTTATGAGACAGTTAAAAACAAAAACATAAAAAATAATAAGACAGCGCACAAAGTAGAAATTAAAAATAAGAGAAACAAAGGTATTCTGATGCATTTCTGAAAATGGTTTTAGTCATGCAATACTGAAGGAAGTTGAACATGGACTTAAGCAAGACCGTGTTCACCTAGTTGATAGTGAACATGGAATATCAAAGGCGTTGATCCTTTCTGTAAAGGCAGAGAACATAAAATTGCAGTATAGCAGAAGGCGATAAGGCTTTGAATATACAATGTAAATTTAATGGAAATACTAACTCATGCAAATTTCAGTAAGATAGGGGACTACATTAACCCAATATATTTTTCTATATATCACATAAACACATGCCTACATATATATGTATATGTGTGTGCATATATCTCCCCGTATGTATATATATACATATATATGTATGTATATATGTATGTATGTATGTATGTATGTATTGTGTGTGTGTGTGTGTATACATATCCTGCCCCTCGAGTTGTTGCAGGTGTGGCTGTGGTTCTCCGCTGCATCGGCAAGTGGCAGAGAGGAGACACGCTTGTCTACACCCAGAGTTCTTCCCTCTGGGCCCTGGATGGTTGATGGCCTGACATAGAAAAAGACTGGGTCTTCTGGGATGAACCCAGAGCCAAGGCAGAGCCTGACAAGCTACCCGTGATGTATTCAATGTGTGAAAACCAGTAGCAATAATGGACCTCATTCCCAATGAATGGAGACATTACTGGTGCCCGCTCAAGCAAATTGATAAACAAAGGGAAGACAAATGACAAGTGATTTATATATATATACACACATATATATATTTATATAAATATAAATATATTTATATAGTATTTATATCTATATTTATATTTACATTTACTTTTATATATACATATCGACATATCAAAATATATATATAAAAGTAAATGTAAATATAAATATAGATATAAATATATTGACATATATCGACATATCGAAATATATATATAAATAAAAGTAAATGTAAATATAAATATAGATATAAATAAATATAAATAATATAAATATAAATATAGATCACTGTCTTCCCATTCATCATTTTCTCGAGCTGGCACCAAAAACATCTCCATATGTCCTGTCTTATGCTAGTAGAGCCCAAGGGTATCTGCTTGCTCCAGGAACATAAAGAGCCTCAAACCATTCCATCAGGTCATTGGATGAGGTCTATAATTGTTTCTGGTATTTGGCATATCAAATATGACATGCATAAATCTAAATACAAACACAAAAATAAATATACATATAAATACAAATATAAATATAAATACAAATATAAATATGAATATAAATATAAATATTTATATATAAATCCCTTTCTTCATCAATTTCCTCAAACAAAATAGTGCCAAAACAAAGTTCGGGACTATATGTATAGTCCCAAACATTTCTCCCATTGGAGCAATGCAGAGGTCTTTCAGAATTTAATGTCATCATTAAAATTCCAATTTCTCTCACACACAATAAAAAAAAGATGACCTTGTATCAACTGGTATGACATTGAATTAGAAAAATATGAGCTTCATGGGCTTATTGTTCTGGGCTTATTTCATGGGCTTAGAGTCCTGAAACAAATATATTGTGGGGTGAAGATAGCGGGATTCACTAGTCCAATTTTTGAAGATATAGCGTAGCACAAGTTTATTAGTAAGGTACTTACAAGCCACTTGTGTCCTCAGTTATTTTATGAACTGTTTATTTGAAGAAGTCCCCTAAGATCAGATCTAGGGAACATGAGATTGTGAGATGAGGGGTCAGGAGTTTCAGAGGTAAAACTAGTTGGTAGGTTTCATTCATTATATGAATTCTTTTTATGTGGTGCCATATTATTATTATTTGTACAATATATGAATTCTTAGCATAATAAGACCTCATATTTCGGTCTAAAACCTGGCTCCTCTAATTGGGATCATATTGTCAACATCTAAGAAACTACAGTATTTTTCTGGAGCCGTTCCTTTACTTCGGTCTGGCTTGAAGAGATGAAATGCGGTGTCACTGCACGGCTGCATATTTCTTACTTTAAATGAACCCATGTCAACTACAAATGACATTCTTAGAGTCACCACAGTTTTCTGTGGAGACTACCTATATTGAGATTTTGTTTTAGATTATCCAAGATTTTTTTTTTGGGTCACACCCAGCAATGCTCAGGGGTTACTCCTGGCTCTGCACTCAGGATTTACTCCTGGCTATACTCAGGGGAACATATGGGATGCAGGGTTAGAACCCAGGTCAGCTGTATACAAGACAAACCCCTACCTGCTGTACTATCATTCCGGTCACTATACAGAATTTCCTTTTTGGATAATCTGCAAAATATATGTACTTTTACCTTTGTAAAAATCATTATTTTTCCTTTTTTCTCTAAGAGTATTTTTATAGCTTTTATAATTATATTTAGACAACCCATCTCTTAATGTATGTATTTTTTGTAACCATACCAGTGGAGCTCAAGGATTATTCCTTTATTCCTAAATATGTACATGAGTGACCCCTGTCGATGACACAGATTAGCTATATAAATCATATATGTGGTTAGGAATGAATTAGCAAAATAAACATCTCACACATAAAGTTTTAAGATTGAAAATGCGCTATTGATTAATATGAGTAAAGACCATAAATTTCTGAATGGTGAAAACTTTGGGAAAAGTTTGAAAAAGGGATTATGTTGCAGCATTGAATCACAAGTAGTAAAGTTTTGAGATAATGCTAAAAGCATAGAAAGAGCATACAAATCTTCAAATTGTAAATCATCATTTAATGTATTTCAAGTAATTATAATTTAGCTGAAAGGACATTAATTGAAATGACACTACACTATTTTGTAGGGACATTCAATAAAATAAAAGCATAAGAACCAAACTAGTATATGCATTTGTCCCAAACTATAATAATAATGCCCCCAAAAATGTAATAAGGAAGTGAGTTGGGGGACACTGAGGTTGTTGGTGGAGGGATGCTAATACTGCTGGTAGGTTTAGTTTGTAACATTGTATTCCTGAATTTCCACTAATAACACCATTATAAATATTAATATTTTCCACAGAGACTATAAGACTACTGCAAAAATTTTTACAGTGAACTATATGGAAGTTTAAGAATTATGAATGAGTCTCAATAAGAAGTAATAAGTATTACAATGAAATTTGCAAATATCTTGTAGCATAGTATCTCTCACAAATTATGAACACTTAATAATGCACCTCAAAAGTATTATATAAAATTCTTATAATTCAAATGTTGAAAATAATGTACTGCATAACTTATATTATTTAGTAATCACTATTTTAATAATTACTCTAATTACATTTAATTGTATGCACAAAGGAATAATCCTTGAGCTCCACTGGTATGAATCACTGTCCACTATTATTATTGAATAATAGTCGAACTATTATTTGAATTGGCTCACTAATCACTTCCTGAGTGAAGACCAACCCTCATGAACATGCTGAGTATATATGGCCGCAGATTTATAGGATCAAGTGCTTTATTACAGAACTAAACAAATAGTTGAGGTGTCCTTTAGAGGACTTGTTTTGTAAACCCAAATCTGCAAAATAACTTTAAGTATTAAAAGGAAGCATTTGAATCCTGACAGAATATATATTTAGAATCTTTTCACAATCATGTTTTTAATGGACACTACAATTCTCTTTGTTGTGCTGCATGCATGCTATAAAATGCATATTTGACCTCAAAAGTAATAAATAAAAGTGGCATTGAACCTTTAAAACGTTTTGCTTTAAGCATGTGCTGATTATACAGTAACAGCAGCAGTAATCACCATGTATGCACAATGGCAGACAGAATAACAACCTCAACAATATCTACCAAGTATTAACCCAAGGAAATGTTAGTTTTATGACAAATGACTTTTCTGATATGGATCACTGTCACTGTCACTGTCTTCCCGTTCATCATCGATTTCCTCGAGCGGGCCCCAGTAACATCTCCATATGTTCTGTCTCATGCTAGTAGAGCCCAAGGCATCTGCTTGCTCCAAGAACATAAAGAGCCTCAATCCATTCCGGAATGAGGTCTATAATTGTTACTGGTATTTGGCATATATATCAAATACAACACGGGTAGCTTGCCAGGCTCTGCCGTTTATAATTTTTAGAAAATTATGGTGCCAGCCATTTGTGCATAGAGCTAGCATTCATGTTGTTTAGTTTGGGGTGAAACTGGAAATAATCAGGAAGACACACACACACACACACACACACACACACACACATACACACACACACACACAATGCCTGATAGCAAATAGTTATATTTAGAAAAAATACAGGTTGGGGGGTGTTGGTGTCAGAAATATGCAGTCTTTCTTATAACAGTTTATGCACCCACTGTATCACTGTCTTCCTTCATCATCGATGTGCTCGAGCGGGCACCAGTAACATCTCCATATGTCTTGTCTCATGCAAGTAGAGCCCAAGGGCACCTGCTTGCTCCAGGAACATAAGGAGCCTCAAACAATTCCATAAGGTCATGGGAATGAGGTCTATAATTGTTACTGGTATTTGACATATCAAATATGACACTGGTAGCTTGCCAGGCTGTGCCGTATGGTGGCATACTCTTGTAGTCACCTCTAAATCCAGCATTTATTGATGAACTGCACATCCGGAAGTGGCCGCACGAGCCAGGCTGTGATAGGCTCTTTTGCTTGGTGGATTTCTGAGGAGAGGGAAGTCCGCATGTGGAAAAAAAGGTGGCCCTCATGGAGTGGGGTCGTCTGGCTTGTTGCAAGGCTCTGCTGGGGTGGTTGGCCAGGACTAGAACCTGCCATCCCTCCCGGATGCCTTGTGAGCAGCTGGACACAGGGAGAGCCGGCAGCAGCTCTGTCCCATGTCTGTGAGTCTCTGAATCACCATACCTGGCCCTTATGTACCCATTTCTAAAAAAATTTTCTGTACATTATTATTATTTTTTCTTTCTTTTTTTTTTGTCACACCTGGCTATATTCAGGGTTACTCCTGGCTTTGCTCAGGAATTACTCAAGTGGTGTTCAGGGTACCATATGGGATGCGGGAATCGAACCCAGGTAGCACGCTCAAGACAAACACCCTACCTGATGTGCTATCGCTCCGGCCCCCAAAAACTTTCTGTATTTTAAAAAAAATTCTTTGGGGGGGCGATAGTCCAGCGGGTAAGGCATTTGCCTTGCAAGTGGCTGACCGGGGTTCGATCCCTGAACCATATGGTCCCCTGAGCACCGCCAGGAGTAATTCCTGAGAGCAGATCCAGGAGAAACCCCTGAGCATTGCCAGGTGTGACCCAAAAAAGCAAAAAGTAAAAATTCTTTGGAAGCTAGGAAGTGCTCAAATTTGTGGACAGACAGTATGGGGTTTGCCTTATATACAGCTGATCCTGATTTGACACACAACACCACATTGGGTAGCGGCTATCCATATCTGTATCTGCTGTACCTGTATCTGTACCTGAGCACAGAGGCTGCTGCGAAAGCTGTATGAGCACCTTTGAGATGGCCTCATCCAATCAAAACCCCCAAAAAGGAAGTGTTCAAATTTCTGTATAAAAAGTAGAACCACTTACAAGACAGTTGTCAGATCACTGTCTTCTGAGGCAGTATTTTACTTAAAAACAATATCTGATATGGATATTTTCAGGATCTTGAGAGGCAAAAATGATTGACAACTTTTTAGTGCACTCACTGTCATCCCCAAATTCCGATGAGTATGAAATAAGATGATCAAAGTTAATATTAATTACAATGAACAAGAGGAGACAAAGTATTAGTAGGCTGGAATCTAAGCCATGAAACTGTGGCAGACTCAATAAGGTAGAAAAGGCAAAAGGGGAAGAAACATTCTCACCTATCTACAAAGGAACAGATCTTCATTTTTAATATTTGAATTGTCCTTTAGAACCGTAAATTAACAAATGTACTCTATTCAGTATATTTTATGTAATTTACTGCAGCCATAATAATAAAAGGAACATGCCTTTGGGTATATGTTTATATATGCACATATATATGTATAACTGTATTTATTAACTATATACTATCACTATCTTTCCCGCTCATCATCTATTTTCTAGAGTGGGGACCAGTAATATCTCCATATGTCCTGTCTCATGCTAGTAGAACCAAGGGCATCGGCTTGCTACAGGAAAATAAGGAGCCTCAAACCATTATATTAGGTCATGGGAATGACCTAATATAATTGTTACTGGTATTTGGCATAGCAAATACAACACAAGCAGCTTGCCAGGCTTGCCGTGAGGGAGGCATACTCTTGTAGTCACCTCCAAATAAAACATTTATTGATGAACCCCGTCCCAAGCGGCCACGTGAGCCGGGCTGTGATGGGCTGGTCTGCTGGGAGGAGTTCTGACGAGAGGAAAGTCTGAATGTGGAAAATGGCGCCCCCATGGGAGGGGGTGTCGTCTGGCTTGTTGTGAGGCTCTGCTGGGGTGGTGGGCCAGGGCTAGAACCCATCATGCCTCCCGGGTGCCTCATGAATGGCTGGGCACAGGGAGAGCAAGATGCAGCTCTGCCCCATGTCTGAGAGTCTCTGGACCAGCATACCTGGGCTGGATTGAGAAAAAATAACTAATGCAGGGTGGGTGTCGATGATCCGGGCTGTGATGGACTGGTCTGCTGGCTTGTTGTGAGGCTCTGCTGGGGTGGTGTTCAGGGCTAGAACCGCCATGCCTCCTGGGTACCTCATGAACAATTTAAATATAAATACGTGTATATAGTTAGTATATGTATACATATTAACTATATACACATATTTATATTCAAATACATGCATTAGTATTATATATTGAAGATCCATTCTGCAAATAATCCAATCATAGGGAAAATTTGATACCAATTTATGAAAGTAAAAGTTACAACAATTCTAATGTGATAAGTTAAAGAGCACCTAAAATAATGGTGGTTTTCTTTGTTTGAGAAGGCACACATGTAGGTTTAATTTTAAGCTTACTCGGCTTTGTTCACAGGGATCATTTTTGGTGTGCTTAACAGACCATCTGCAGTCCTGGGGATTGAACCCAGGCCAGCTGCACACGAGGCAAGCATGTTACCAGCTGTATTATCTCCTCAGCTCCAACAACGGTGTTTCAGTAGAAGCTGTACTTTATAAGCACTGTTTCTCCTCTTCCTTCAAATCAACACTATAATATTTTGTGATTTTCTTATATTTTTAAACCATCATCCCTTTTTTTAAAACCATCATCCCTTTAATTACTAACCAAACTAACCTCTTGATCAGAATGAATGAAAGGTTTTTAGAGATAATAAACCTAAAGAACTCAGTCGTTGGACCACCAACATGGATTTAATCCATGTCCCATCTTGAACAGTCATAGTCACATGACTGAGCAAGCAACCCTTTCATCCTAGTTTTACCAACTGCAAAATGATTCTAAAAGTAATAATGCCAATATTTTGCATATTTAATTTCATCAAATAAACTAGGGCAGATCTGGCAATATCTCTATTTACTCAATACATATTTGCATTTCAGGTAATGGATTGGTCTGGAGTAATAATGTAGGCTAAACATTCTTTTGGAATGCCACTCCTGGTTCTGATTAGGGGTTAATCCAAACTCTGCACTCCTGGCAGGGATCTGGGGACCATATGGTGTGCAGGGGTCTATCCCAGATAGCCCATATGCCAGACAAGTGCCCTACACAATGTTTTATGGTCCCAACTCCTACAGCTAAATTTTCATGTATATTTTTAGAGAATACGCTCTTTTAATTTAGTCTCTTTCATCAGGGTGCTATGCCTGTCCCTACTTAGGGAGTTCCTTACATGTCCTAGGTAGGAGATCATACCTATTAACTCTACTTGCGAGCTATTGTTGGTGATTTACAGGGCATTCATTACTCTTCAGCTGACTCTGAAAAGCAATTACAGAAGTCTTTGACACTTGATCTCTTTTCTTCCATGATCTCACTCTAGACCATTTTTCATTTTTACTATTGTCTGTGATGTGGCAATGGATCAAACTAGGAGAGCCAATCCTTCTTTTCGATGAACCATTCACATCTATAAACTCACAACGCATCACATGTTAGTTTTTTTTTTTTTTAATTCATTTGTTTGATTGTCTTTTCAGGAACATTTCACTTAACTTCATTTCTAATTTGATATAAAATGTAGACATTTGATAACTATTAAAAGCTATTCTTTAGAATTCCCAGATTTATAGTTTAAACATTGAGGTTTCAAATTATATATTATTTTTGTTTCTTAAAAACTGGACAAAGAGTAGAATAAAAAATGACTATATAATGAAAATTATTATCTTTGCCAAAACATTGTGCATTCTAATTTTAGGGCCTTATTTTAAATAGCAATGCTTCAAGATTCATGTTTAAATGATATTAGTAATATACTAATATTTGTAAAATATCAGAGATATAATATGTCATGTTATTATATGTAAGCAAAATCTACATGCTTATGTCTGTTTTCTAACCTTCCTATTCACACTTTAAAAATTCAGTAATGTAGGATACATTTTTTAAGAGAATATTTATCTCCCTTTTTATCTCCAAAGGCACTTTTTGAACAGGATATTTTCCATCTCATCCATTGTCTCTTCAAAAAAACTAGGAAATAATATTTTTTGAAATTATACTTCTTTATGATTTATATTAATAATGATTATTTTAAAGAGTTCCAAAGACCAATAGTTGATTTTGATTTTCTTACTTTAATTGTAACATGTTTCTGAGATATTTAGCAACTGATACACAATAAACAGGCAATCCCTCTAGCTTTCCATTCCTGGAAACAGCATTTTCTAATCAAGGAAATACAATTATTAGGAAGTTCTGTGAACCCAAATCTAAAAAGATAAAAGATACTCAAGTGAGCTTGGGAAAATTCTTCACTTTCCGTTCCTACTTGATTTCTTCCTCCAAGGAATTAAAATCTCAATAATTAAAAGCAACAGATTCATTGGCATGTATAGACAAACATCCTTGCTCTCTGCCTTCAAGCTCAGTGCAATTGAAATTCAGTTTGAGAGTTGGTATAATCTCTCATGAGATGAGCAGAGCACACCTGTAGCAGTGCTGTGCTCTGTGTTTGTATGAAAACCTTGAATTCAACATGATGCTCCAAACACTACCCCAACATAAAGCATAAATAACTGTAAATTTTTATTCTCTGTGTTTATAGGTGTAAGGGAGATTTGCTCTATGTTCACAAACTTTTTTATGTAATCTAAGCATATAAACAAACAGGAGACTATATATAGTATACAAATGATTAATATTTATTCCTTTCATATTTGAGTATTTATCACTCTTTTGGCAATCTACCTCTATTTTCTTTGCATTAATTAAGGTCTAATTTATTCTTTTTTTAATGTAGTATGATTTACAGTACCAGTAAAGCAACTTTTGAAAAAAAAATAAGGCTATGATTTTGTTATTTTATTCCTATTATTGCTTTGACATGAATATCTGACTGATACAAATTTAATTTAAAAGTTGCATTATCACTATCACTATGACTATCCTCCCGTTGATCATCTATTTGCTAGAGCGGGCACCAGTAATATCTCCATATGTCCTGTCTCATGCTAGTAGAGCCCAAAGGAATCTGCTCGCTCCAGGAACAAAAAAGAGCCTCAAACCATTATATTAGGTCATGGGAATGAACTAATATAATTGTTACTGGTATTTGGCATATCAAATACAACACGGGAAGCTTGCCAGGCTTGCCATGCAGGTGGCATACCCTTGTAGTCACCTCTAAATATAGCATTTAGGTGTTTATTAATTACCAATGTCTAACCTGTGTATTTTCTCTTACAGTGTTCTTATACTTCTGTCCTTAACCTTACTACAAATCATCATTTTTATCCATTTTTCAGCAACTGTATTTCACTGTAATCTATTTCTTTAAAGGGACCTGCTGAGTATTAAAAAAAAATCATGTTACTTCTAAGTTTAATAATATAAAAAGTTGGGCGGAGCGATAGCCCAGCGGGTAGGGCGTTGCCTTGCACGCGCCAGCCCATGCCGGCCCGGGTTCGATCCCCGGCATCCCATATGGTCCCCGAGCACCGCCAGGAGTGAGTCCTGAGTGCAGAGCCAGGAGAAACCCCTGAGTATTGCCGGGTGTGACCAAAAAAGGAAAAATAAATAAATAAGTAAATAAATAAATAAATAAATAAAAAATAATATAAAAAAGTGCCTATTTCAGAATAATGTTAAAAATCTTTAATAAGCTTTATATGATCTTTTGCAAACTGGTACTTGAATATACCTCTACCTTACTGTAAAATATTTACTTTAAATATGAAGTAAAAAATATATTCCTCTCATGAAATACTGTGTATTTATATATGCTAGCTACCAGCTGAAATAATTCTTGTCCAATCTTTGTCAAACCATTCTTGAAGTATATACTTTTGACATCCATTCCTGATAGATAGATAGATAGATAGATAGATAGATAGATAGATAGATAGATAGATAGATGATAGATAGATAGATAGATAGATAGATAGATAGATATAGATATAGATATAGATATAGATATAGATATAGATATAGATATATAGATTGCAGTATATACTTTTGACATCCATTCCTGCTGTATATAATTACTATTAACCCTGATTTATTTCTCTCCAAATGCTCGTTAGGACATCCTATTAAATGCATCACTATTGCACTGCAAAACCAGCTCCTGAATATTTGTTTCAATACTTTTTGATCCATCTTTTAACAATGTAGCAGACTTAGGTAATCTTATCAACTGACAGTCAGAAGAGTTCCACTTTCTGCATATCCTTGCAGAGCAACCTAAATTAGCTACCACTTTATGATTCCATACCGGTCTCAATTTAATCCATTACTTCATTTGTCCATTTCTATTTTTTTAATTCCTCCATTCTGGATCTTGATAAACATCATTCTGATGAATGTTTCTCTCATTTTGACTACTTCTAAGTACTCTTCTAAGGTATCTAAAGGCACCTTTATCATTATTATTATTATTAGGATGTCTTTTATTAGTAAGTGTATCTCCTAAAGAACTTAAAGTACCTTTACTACTTTAAAAAGTAGTAGCTCTCCTAACTATATGGTATGATTTTTGTTCCATAATAGTATTATTTCATTTAGCATACATTTTTGTTGCAGTGTGTTAAAAAATTTTTACTATTTTTTGTGAGGGTAGAGTGGAGGTGTCATATGTGATTGTGCCCAGGGTTAACTTTTGGTTCTTTCTTCTAAGATCATATAGTGGTGCTCAGGTCCCAAATGCAGCGATGGGAATTGAATCAAATTTCCTAAAAGCTTATAATTTTGTATTTTTAAGAACAGTTTTACTCTGTCATTTCATATTATATGAAGATCTTCATTTCTAAATCAGTTAAGAAAATAAGTTTCCCTATATGGGATTCTTATGTAATGGCTATTTGTGAGGGGATAATTTGGGGGAGGGGTATCACAGAAAAAATGTTGGTCCTTTGAAAACACCAACCAATTGTTCTCAGAGCCCAGTTCCTGGTGACAAAGTACAGAAAACGCTGCTGCTGCTGAGCTGGGGGCACAACTGTGTTTCCCAACAGCATATCAGGGAGCAGGAATAAATCCCCCTTCTGTAGGAGGCCTACAAACGGGTAAACACTTGCGAATCCAGCAAAGTTCCAAAAATCTTTACTCACACAAGTTCTGGCAGTACAATCCAAGGACAGAAAAACCCCAAATTTCTAATTCTAGCCAGTCTCAAACCAGTATTCAGGTCAGGATCCTCAGGACAAGATGACCGCTGGACCCCCATATCATGAGCACAGGCCAGAGAGCAGACCAGAGGGTTGGTGGTAGAGAGATGAGTGGGTAGAGAGAGCAGAGAGCGAAAGGAAGGGGAGCTTCTTCTATATCCTTTTGCCCAGGCTGGCCCAAAACGATGGGTCTCAGTAGAGGCCAGAAATCAGGCACACTCAGGTGCATCCCCAGGTGAGCTCACCTGGCCCAGGCCATTCAAATGCCAATTGGCCCTAGCCAAACCTCCCATTACAAGCCTCCCTGCACACACTTTGTAGAGATAAGAGTCAGGACACCTCTGCTGAACTGTATCTCTGGATTGAGACATGGAGAAAGGTTATATCTATACCATGAATATTCTAAAGCCAGATTGATAATTCTCCAAACTTGCATGAGATCCTAATCTTTACTCCAGGGTTGCTCTGGGTACTAACCTTTAGAATTCTTGAGAGCCACACTTGCTTGCCAGGAGGCAAACAGCATTCCTCTCTGATTTAGCTAGGGCTATTTTATTTAAATTAGGATCCTAATGCAGCCAGGTAAATCCAGGTAAGATTGTCCAGTTCCATGGAAGTATCTGGGGGAGTACGAGAGGAAATACTTTCACCAGCTGACATAGATGTCATGGTAAGGTTACTCTGCCACATAAGAGTCGCAGATCCAAAATATCGCCCTGTCTTCTGTCTGCACTGTGACCTGCAGATCACTCCGGGCAAGATGCAGAGGCTCTGGGCAGCGGTGACCAGGACCCTACCAGCGCATGTCCTCCAACAATAAAGCTTCTGATCATTTTATTGAAGGATTGTTTTATTTATTTTTGTTTGGGGGTATATGGCTAAAGCTCAGGGCTTACTCCAGGCTCTGTGCTGAGGGATCCTTCCTGGCAGGCTCAGCGAATAGTCCCTAGTGCCAGGGATCAAACCAGGGTCAGCAGCCCATAAGGAAAATACCCTACCGGCTATTTACAGCTCCCAAGGATTCATTGTTTTAAAAGGAGTCACTTTGCTTTTGATGCTCTCAATATATTCTCTCTGTATTTTAAGTAGTTTGCCATGAGCTTTTTTTATGTAAGTTCTTTTGAGTTTGTATTATTTGGAGATCACAGAGGCTCTTTGATGTTTATATTCATATCTTTCAGCAAATTTGAGGGGGAAAGGCCACTATCCCATTAAATATTCCATTAAATATGCTGGTATGCCCTTTTTATGTTCTGGGAATTCTATAAATCTTTGTTGGTCCACTAAATGGCAGCTGCACAACCTTTTGTCTCTGCTCAGACTCCTTAATTTCCTTTTCCCTGTCATCAAGCTTCTTGATTCTGATTGGTCAAAGCTGCCTTTTTATTCTTCTATCACTTTATTCCACTTTTATATGTTCTCCACTGCATTATGCTTTACATTGTTTTTTTTTTTGTTTTCTCTTATTGATACTCTCTTTTTATTTATAATAGCCTTCTTCATAGATTTATTTTGTTTTTTGCACATTTAAGACATCGTCCTAGTTAATCCACTATCAGTTCTTTTGTCAGGGATAATTTCTATTAGTTTATTGTTTTCCTTTGAACCTATCCATATTTTTCCTGCCTTTTTTAAAGATTTTCGTTGAAAGCTAAAGATTTTAATCTAATAATGTCTTGACTCTCTAATCAAATTCTTTCTTTAAACCAAGAAGTTTTGTTGATGTTGTTTTGTTTCTTTTTCTTTTTATTATTATTAGGATGACTGAAGGTTTTCTTTTTTTCCAAAAGTCAGACTACATGTAAACTTATAGTGTTCTCAGAACTTTTTTTTTTTTTCCCTTTTTTGGGTCACACCACGCGATGCTCAGGGATTACTCCCTGGCTCTGCACTCAGGAATCACTCCTGGCGGTGCTCGGGGACCATATGGGATGCCGGGGATCGAACCCAGGCCGGCCACAGGCTGGCATGCAAGGCAAACGCCCTACCCGGCTGGGCTATCGCCCGGCCCCTCAGAACTTTTCTAAATGTAAACTTTTCTATCTACAGATATTCCAGCATCCTATTTTTTAAAATATGTAATTGTGGCTGGTTATATTGAATTTTTCATTTCCAAACTGCACAGTATTCAGGATTACTCCTGACTTTGTGCTTAGGGATCACTTCTGTAAGACTCAGAAGACCATGCAAGGTGCCAGGAATTAAGCAAGTTGACTGAATGAAATCCTGCAGTCTCTGTACTGTGCTGTAGCTCCTAGTTCAGTGTACATAATTGATTTGCAAGATTTAGGCTTTTTCTTGTTTTTTTGTCTATCTTTTTTTTGTCACACATTGCTATGCTCAGGTGTAACTCCTGTTACTCCTGGTTTTGCACCAGGATTATTCCTGACAGTGATTGGGGATACTGAGGATTGAACCTACCCTGCAACATGGAAGGCAAGTGCCCAACTTGTAAAACTATCCATTTACTCTCAAGACTTAGTTTTTAATGCTTAACTTACTATAGGGTTTTAGTCAATCAATGTTCAAATTGAATAAATCTAAAATTAATATTACTATATTGCCTACATATATTTAAGTTCATGCATACATTATTTAATCACACAATAAAATATTTATAAGAACAACCAAGAAAATAAAGAGAAAAGAAAGGAAGAATAGTTCTTTTCTCTTTTTGGCTCTTTGTAAATGTCATGCCCAGCAATGCTAAGGAATTAATTCTGACTCTGCATTCAGGAATTACTCCTGGTGGTGCTCTGGGAAATATATGGGATACCAGGAGGGATAGAACCTGGGTAGGCCATGTGCAAGGCAAACACCCTACTCTCTATACTATCACTCAAGAATCGTTACATTTAAACAAATATCAGTGGATTAGAATATTCAGGTAAAGGAAAGCTAATATGGTGAAATGTCAATAGTCTGAAATATTTATAAAATGATCACCCTAGATAACTGCAACAACTCACCAAATAATGAAAAATAAATGGTTGCATAATCAAACAACAGTATAATAAGAAAAACTCAATCAAGTTAAGTGGTTAATTTGTACTACTTAATTATGAAAATTCTGAAAACCTAAAAAATGTATATAGAGTTTTTCTTAACAAATCTGTTAGTCAGAAGAAGCTCAAAACCATGAATGATTTTCAAAAATGGTTTATATATATTAACTGGGTATGGCCCTCTTTGGTATCACTAATTACGAGCTCAGTAATTTATTTCACACCCCTGAAGGTGATCATGCTTTGCATAGCCCAAGATAATTAACTCCTGAAGCTCAGAAGGAATTAGATTTTTTTTATGGACTGGCTTTAAAAATCTTACTTCTCCAAATTTAATCCCAGAAAAAAAAGTGTGGTATTGATCTTTAAAACTCCAGAATTCTCAACAGCTGCTATAGCTCAATTATCTGGACCATTTGAATGGGTTTTCTTACATAACAACAGCCTTGCACAGTTCCACCTTACTTTGAGATGATAGCCAAGCTTGTAATTAAGGGAAAACTAAGAACCTAAGAATTACTTGGACATGATCCCCACAATTGTTTTACCTAAGCCTAAGAGAGAAATTGAAGCTGGGTTAGAACTCAGTGAAATTCTTCAAAAGTTTTAGCAGATTTCTCAGGAGAATTATCTGATCATTACCCAGCTGGAAAAAAAAAAACTTGAAATTTCTAAAAAAGACACCTTTTGTAATCTCTACCATTGTTCGTTTCCTCACCCATTTCTGATGCCCCAGTGTATTATATTGATGGTTCATCATCAGGAAGGGGAAGAATTACTGCACCTTCATTAACCACTACTGTACATACCAATTATAAATCTTCTCTACAAGTGAAACTCACCACTTTGATATATTTGCTACCCAATATATCTGGCCCATGTAATGTGGTGATTGGTTCTGCATATGTAGCTGGTCTATTTCCTGGAATTGTCACTGCTTCTTTAAATGCCCATAATCCTGTAATTCAGGAGATACTTCAGGAGCTGCACAGTCTTCTCTCCCAAAAAACACAATTTCCTATATATCACCCAGATCTTTACTCATAGTTGACTCCCTGGACCTATGGTTAGAGGAAATGAAAAAGGCATATCTCTTGGCTGCTCCAGTATTTAAATCAGTTGATGAAAGAGCTCAAACTCTACATACAAATGCCTACCACCTTCATGTACACCAAGGCATACCCTGGAGGCAAACCAGACAAATTGTTCATGCTTGCTCTGTCTGCGCTCCGGTACATTGTACACTCCATGTAGCTGGAGCTAACCATCATGGTTTGCAGACAAATGAATTATGACAAATGGATACTATGCATATCAATTTGTTTTCCTTTGTGTAGTTGATACTTATTCTCATTTTATCGACCATTCCTATGGCTTCTGAAAGAGCCAAAGCAGTCTGTTCATTTTTAATACAGTACTTCTCTTTCATACGCTTCCCCATTCCATAAAAACAGATGCTGACACTGCTTATTTTGTGATGAATATCAAATGAAACATATTAAGGAATCCAGTATAAACCACTAGGACAAGTAATTGTTGAACGTGCTCATAGAACACTTAAAACTCAGTTATTGAAGCAACAAAAAACAAGTCTGTCTCCAATGGATTATATATCTTTGACATTCACTGTATCACTGTATCACTGTCTTCCCGTTCATCATCGATTTGCTCGAGCGGGCCCCAGTAACATCTCCATATGTCCTGTCTCATGCTAGTAGAGCCCAAGGCATCTGCTTGCTCCAGGAACATAAAGAGCCTCAATCCATTCTGGAATGAGGTCTATAATTGTTACTGGTATTTGGCATATATATCAAATACAACACGGGTAGCTTGCCAGGCTCTGCCGTGCAGGTAGCATACTCTTGTAGGCATCTCTAAGTCCAGCATTTATTGATGAACAAATTCATAGAAAGAAATCAAATTCATAGATGGCACCAATGATGCTGGGTCAGGGCCAAAGTTTAAGAACTGTTTGTCTTAGGGTTTGTGGATTTGCTTCCATGTGAATTTGTACCTTGTCTTTGAGAATGATGGTATTTGTCATCCAGGGACGGCTTCTAATGTTATATCTTTTATCATAAAAAATTGTGGAACTGGAGAGATAATGCAAGGCTTTGGGCTCTTGCCTCACATGTGGTTGACTCTAGATTGTTCCATAAGGTCCACAAGCACTTCCAGGAGTGATTCCTGAGCATAAAACCAGGAGTGAGCCCTGAGCACCTCCAGAATGACCCTTGAACACAGAGCCAGTAGTCAGGTATGATGACAACCACCGCCCCCCCAAAGGAGAAAAATATCACATCAAGAGGAGAATTTTGTTTTGTTGGGGTTTTGGTTTGGGGCCACATACAGCGTTCCTTGGGGCTTCCTCCTAGTTCTGCACTCAGGAATCGCTACTGGTGGGACTCAAGGAACCATATGTGGTTCTGGGTATCAAATCCGGCACCACATATGGCTCTTGGCCACGTGCAAGGCAAGGGCTGTCCTGCTGTACTATCTCTCTCTAACCCCAAGGTCAGATTTTGTTTATCCCTTAATCACAAGTTGCTGCTTCCTGACCCACTCTCGCTGGAGGTCTTCAGCAAAGGAGGGACCAAGAACATTGACTGCACAGCAAAGTCACCTCCCAGGGGTATGTGGGGAGCAGATCAGTAAGAGTAGAGGCAATATGTTTGCTTGGAGCGCTTCAGAGACTCTCTTCCATCAAGCACCAGAGCTGGGAGGAGAGGGAATGCTCCTAAACCTGAGCATCCATAGCGGATCTGAGGAAGAGAGGAGAGAACCTTGCCCTTTCCCTTTCTGGCCCCACTGCTACTGGCTGAACCAAGCAGCCAGATCTTGTCAATTCACCCGAGAAGCAGGAAAAGGTGTTGCTTTCCAGTGGAATGAAATGTTTCCAACGGACTCTGATTCACTGGGGATGACCATTGCCGCAGGGGGTGGAGGGACATTTGACATTATTCACCTTAAATTTCTTAAATTTGTCTGAAAGAGAGAGACTTACACAGCCACTGAATGACACTTTCAAGAGGATGTGCAGACTGAGAAACCAGTCAATTCACCTATCTGGATGAAAATTGATGATAAATGGGTAGCAGGTAACCTCCTCATTTGAGGAAGAGGTTGTGCTTTTATTTCCACAGATAATAGCCCTGCCAAGAAACTCTGGGTGCTCTGCGTCTCATTGAGACTAGATTCTCCAAGGATCAGAAAACAATGAATTCTTTCAACAGAAAGCCATATTTTTTAAATTGTATAAACCTCCCAGATTGATTCATTTCAATAATAATGATTTTGCTTTACAGCCTGTTGATCTTGTTTCATATTTAGTAAAAATAATTTTGCATTACAGCATGTTGATATTTTAGCTGGAGTTAAGTTCTTTCTTAAAAATGCAAAAAAAACCCTTAAAATTTAAAAATTAAAAAAATTTAAATTTAAAATTTGTGATTATTCTTGGAGAGTGTTTTTGTCTCACCTAAGATTAAGATACATGTATGGTTATCGGTGCCAGTGTTACTGTGCTGAAGATGCCTTGCAGATGCCTCTTCCAGTGTTCCACATATCTGTTCCAGTGCTCGAGACATTTATTCTGGTGTTCCAGATACCTGATGCAGTGTTTCTGACAATTCAGTGAGATACTGATCATTGCTCTCCAAAGACTCACTCCTGTGATCACCATTGTTGCTTTTTGAGAAGCAGTTCTTCAGACTTCAGAAGCAGTCCCACACATGACTTTATTTAAATATGGCAAATTGACTCTCACTAATTATGGACAGTACAAACTATAGTCCATTATCATAAGATAACTAAAAACTAAGAGATTCTCAGACAGGGGGCAGAGCTGCTCCTCGCCTCTCCTGTGCCCAGCTGCTCGTGAGGCGCCCTGCAGCAGTTTTTTTTTTCAATCCGGCCCAGGTATGCTGAACCAGAGACTCTCAGACATGGGGCAGAGCTGGTACTTGCTCTCCCTGTGCCCAGCTGCTCATAAGGCGCCCGGGAGGCATGGTGGGTTCTAGCCCTGGCCTGCCACCCCAGCAGAGTCTCACAACAAGCCAGACCGCCCTCCCCTACTCCATGGGGTCCACCATTTTCCCACATCCGGACTTCCCTCTCATCACAACTCCACCCAGCAGACCAGACTATCACAGCCCGGATCATCCACAGCCACCCTGCAGCAGTATTTTTTTCAATCTGTCCCAGGTATGCTGAACCGGAGACTCTCAGACATGGGGAAGAGCTGCTCCCTTGCTCTCCCTGTGCCCAGCTGCTCGTGAGGTGCCCGGGAGGCATGGCGGGTTCCAGCCCTGGCTTGCCAACCCAGCAGAGTCTCCCAACAACCCAGACAACCTTCCCCTACTCCATGGGGCCCGCCATTTTCCACATCCGGACTTCCCTCTAGTCACAACTCCACCCAGCAGACCAGACTATCACAGCCCGGCTTGCGTGGCCACTAGCAGCTGCGCGGGTTCATCTATAAATGCTTTATTTAGAGGTGACTACAACAGCATGCCACCCACCACGGCAAGCCTGGTAAGGTGCCCGTGTAGTATTCGATATGCCAAATACCAGTAGCATTTATATTAGGTCATTCTGGTGACCTAATATAATTGTTTGAGGCTCTTTATGTTCCTGGAGCAAGCAGATGCCTTTGGGTTCTACTAGCATGAGACAGGACATATGGAGATACTACTGGGTGCCCGCTCTAGCAAATAGATGATTAACGGGAAGATAGTGATAGTGATAGTGATAGAGAACTAGAAACACTTTGTTATGAATTTTGCTATGTGTCCAGGGCCCAGACAGGAACCTAAAGTTTGTAGGATTCCTATTACTGAATTGTATACCTGTTCAATTGCATATTCAATTGTATACCTATTGTATACCTAATCTGTGAGAATAAAGCCCTTTGAAACTTTGCTGGATTCTGGAGTCTTTCTCTGTTTGCCAGCCCCACCCCCTGGGGCAGATCGAGATCTCTTGTCCCTGCTCCCCAATTTTGTCAGGAAATCCAGTGTTCTCTGACATGTTTCAATAAGTTTTCATGAAAATATTTTATTAGCTTTCAGCATTAGATATACTAAATCAAGCAAATTTATTATTAGGTAGGTGCAAAATAAAACCTCAAAAAGTATTTCTCCAAAGAGAGCATACTAAAATGTGGTATATTTTCAAATTTGTATAGCCAAAGATTCCTCTATATTTGCATTATGTCTTAGAACATCCAATGAATTATATATATTAGATAATAAAGATAATATACTATATATTTAAAGTTCAGTGTTATGCAAGCATCAATAGAAACCAATTTTACACATTAACATGTTTACAAATGTCTAAAATGACATATTTCTGAACAGAATAGACTACATTATTAAAGTGCTGTGGTCAATGACTCATATATGAATTTCATATTTTTAAAACATTCATTATTTAATAATCTTTTAATATAAACAGTCAGATAAACTAAAATAATAAAAATACACTATCTAATTGAAATTACATTTTCTACTTAGACATCATAATTAAGTTATACTATATAGCAATATCAGAATACAAACATTTTAAATGGAAGTATTATAAAGTACTATAAGCAGGTTAATGCATTTTTAACTATCATTAAAATGTTAAAAGCTGTAAAGTATTGGAAAATAATAAATGAAAATATTGTTTAAGATATAAAAAGGACAAAAGAGGAAAAGACACACAGAGAGGTCCTTCCTAATACAGAAAAAATACCTAGAAAAGGAGATGAAAAAAACATTGATAAGTAGAAAATGACATACAATTTTGTTTTTCCAGCTAATGAAATTGCTTCTTCTACACATATATACAAAAGTAGCCCAAAGAAGGAAATAGCCCTTCCTGTAATAGTCTATTTTAGGTCGTATGGATATCTAAGCTTTAGCTATGTTCCATTATATGTGTGTGTTTGTTATATACTTTATATAGAACTATATACATATTTATACATATTTTGTTATTATATATAATAATTTGGTCTCTTGTTTCTTTCCAAGATATTTTTTTCCTTTTTGTTTTGCTTTTGGGCCACACCCAGTGGTGTTCAGGAGTTACTCCTGACTCTGCACTCTGGAATTACCTCCAACTGAGCTCTGGAGACCATATGGGATGCCAGGGATCAAATCAGTGCTACTGAATACATGCAAGAGACTTATTTCCAAGATTTTTTCTTTAGAGTAGTCATCATGGAATGAAGAAAATTCACAGTTCATACTAAAAGGAAACTCCAACTCTCTTATCCACTATATAACTGACAATCTGTCTGCAAACATCTCTGCTCCCACAACAATGAAGGGGGACAGGACCAAATCCCTTTCTGCCTACAGGATTGGTGCCAGTGGATAACGACTCTCAAATCCAGCAAATTTCTAAAAAAGGCTTTTACTCACACAAGTTCTGGCAATACAATCAAAGGATAAGAAAACCCCCAAATCTTCAGTTCCTAGCAGGGCACAGCCAGGTGGTTGGTGCACAGGCCAGAGAACAGTGGCAGATTGGACAAGGTGGCAAAGTGGCCAAAAGACCCTTCTCCTTCCTTCTAGCTTTTTTTATTTTGGTCAGTAGTCCACCAAACACCTCCAGTCCAGCCCATCACAAACACAAAACACCATGTAGAAATGCAAATATTTAGGTGAGCCCCTGGGCTCAGGCTTAACAAATGCTGATAACCCAGAGCTGATTTCCTGCCATATGAAACTCCCTTGCAGAGTGTGGAAGGATGACATCTCTGAAGCAGAAAGCAGTTCAGAATATAATTTATAGAGAATGGTATTAATGTTTCTTCACTTATCATGATCTTCCGTTGGTCATCTATTTGCTAGAGCGGGCACCAGTAATATCTCCATATGTCCTGTCTCATGCCAGTAGAGCCAGGGGCATCGGCTTGCTACAGGAACATAAAGAGCCTCAAATCATTATATTAGGTCATGGGAATGACCTAATATAATTGTTACTGGAATTTGGCATATCATATACAACACGAGAAGCTTGCCAGGCTTGTCGAGCGGGAGGCAAACTCTTTTAAACACCTCCAAATAAAGCATTTATTGATGAACTTCGCGCGGCCGCAAGCGGCCACGCGAGCCGTGCTGTAATGGGCTGGTCTGCTGGGTGGAGTTCTGACGAGAGGGAAGTCCAGAAGTGGAAAAATGGCGGCGCCCATGGAGTGAGGAGGGTGGTCTGGCTTGATTGTGAGGCTCTGCTGAGGTGGTGGGCCAGGGGCTAGAACCCGCCATGCCTCCCGACTGCCTCATGAACGGCTGTGCACAGGGAGATTTTTTATATATATATAAAAAAATCAAATCCTCATCTTGAACTGGTAATATCCACAAACTGGGCTGCAGAGACTGCTCTGTCTCAGGGATCCTCCTGGCTCTGGTGTCCATTTCTGGTCCTGAAGGCAGACCTGGAGGCTTGACAGCAACATTGCCAGCCAAGGGCTGCTGCTTGCCAACCTGTCCTCTGGTGCTGGGTGGCTCTTGCTTCCCTCTGCAAGGGGAAAGTGGGCTTTTCCTCTCACTGTTCTCTGAAGCAGAAGAGTGGTGCGTCCCCATGCAGGGAAGGAAGAAAACAGGGTTAACATGCTCAAGCAGCTTCCTGCTGCAGTGAGCTCACCTCCTACTCCTCTGCAGGGCACTGTGGGCCTTCCCTGCCGGACTTTGTCAGTTGACACTTAACTTTACTGTCCCAGTCTTCTCCGTCCCTACCCAAATGTGCTCATTGCGCCCCCGTAGTACACACACACACACACACACACACACACACACACACACCACCTCCAAATCTGAGAAAACCCAGTGGTGAGTGTCTGGGGACCTACCTTTGTCGACCTCTGTAATGGTTTTGGGACCACACCTAGTGGTGTGGGTCATCCCCCAGGGACCCTGTGGGTCTGGGACTCAAACCCAGGCTTCCTGTCTGCATTAATGTTTCTTACCTTGAATATATAGCCAGACAATTCCAGCAAACTCTTAGTCACCATTAGGGTCCATAATCAGAATAACTTGCCTACTTTGCCTAAGGAATTATTGAGTCATGTCCACTTGCCAGGGTCAGGCTTGCCTGGCTCTTTGAATTAGTAGGACTGATTACATTATAGTTGATCCAGCATAGCCAGTGGTCTATTAGAATGACTTTGTGTGTGTCCCCGTGGAGACCCATGGGGCAAAAAAGATTACAGGACTTGAGCAAGCAAGATTCATAGTAAGAATATTTTGCCATATAAAATTACAAAATCAATCCATTTCTAACCACTTTCTAATTCCCATTTTATCTGCTGGGACGTTAAAATGAAGCAGGAAGCAGCTCTTAATGTTTGCTAAATGTAGCAGAAGCCTAGAGCTCAATAAGGCATTTCACCCAAAAGCAATCTGCAAGGAAACTGATAGCCTAGCTCCCATCTCTTCAGAGTAGAGATTTTCCCCAAACCTGCACTACTCTAAAAATTCCCAGGACAGTCCAGATTTGGGCATAAAAGACTTCAAAGAGGGTTAAGTCTCAATTCCAGATAGAATTGTTAAGTTTTGCTGAATAAGACCTCAGATGACGCATGTTTTACTCAATTATGCCCGCCACTTTATTACATAAGGGCACTGAACTTTACCTCCTGTCCACCTGGGCC
This sequence comes from Cryptotis parvus, assembly GCA_021461705.1. Taxonomy (NCBI): domain Eukaryota; kingdom Metazoa; phylum Chordata; class Mammalia; order Eulipotyphla; family Soricidae; genus Cryptotis; species Cryptotis parvus. The sequence goes on from JAJIBD010025122.1 coordinate 187,145, forward strand.
AGTGAGCTCTATAGCTGATCACTCCATGTCCTGGAGAAGTGTACTGTTCTTTTATTTTCAGTAAATTAACTCTGTTTTCAGAAACTTTCTGCTTCTGCAGCGGGTAAATTACTTCTCATTTTACCTGTAGGCCGGTTGCTTTTCTGCTGTGGTATCTACGACCCTCCAGAGAAACACTCTGCTCTGCTTGAAAGCGTCCCTGGCTACCATATAGGGCAGCCTGGTCATTAGGGGTACAGTGTCTGTTTGGCATTACTAAGTGTTTCACTAAGCAAAATAATCCAGTAAAATTATAAAATTGTTTTTTTACTGATCATTTCAGTTCATTGCAAAAAATATAAATGAACAAGAAATAACTGAATTATTATTGAAAACTGAAGGACATATTGATTCAGATGATTATGAGTTGGTATTTATTCCAAAATTAAAAGTTTTTTGGTAGTAAAACATTTATATAGATCCAATCAAATATTTTAGACACTACATTTAGCTGGGGAAGAGTCTTTCTAATCAACTTTTAAAAAAAACGGATACAAAATCCACTTAAAATATATTGTGAAAAAAATTGCTTTATGTGGACTTAAGCAAATTGTTGATGCAATTTTGTTTTGAAATAATGAGAAAATAGCTAAATGACACCATGTAGACATTTTTTAAAAAGTTCCAGATCATATGTCAAATTATATCAGCTGAGTGTGTTCAGAGACTTAGCATTATTGCAAATGATACTAAAATGATACAAATAATGGTTTCCTAAGTTATAAGATTTTAGAGAGTGCCAGATAGAGCATGATATAGAAGCCTTATTGGATAAGCCAATTATAAAAATATATCAGTTTAAGGAGCTAATGTCCCTATGGTGAGATATAGCAATTTTCATATATATTTTTAAGTGGTTTTTGATAATTCTTTTAGCCATTTTTTGGTAGCAGCAGTGTAAAACTAATTATTTGGGGACTGCTTCTGGGGGCAAACTTGAGGGGAGGTTTGGAAAATGGGGACAATGGTGAAGGCAAGATCACAGTGATGGTGGAATTGAGGTTGGAATATTGAAGAATGTCTGTAACAAATGCATCATGAACAACTTTGTAAAGCACAGTGTTAAAATTGATTGAAATATTTTTTAAAAAAGAAAAGATATTGTCAGCATATTATACAACAAAACTAATGAAAGACTATTTTATTTTTTACTACTTAAGGAAATAGTATTATTTTACAATATCTGAAAATACATGTTAATTCTTATTTATCATTATGCTTTTAATGGTAAATATGCACAGTTCTAGCAAATTTGCAAAATGTTTAAATCACTCATATGTATATACATGTTATTTAATATATAGATGTAAATATATCTCTATATAAAAATAAGAATTCCTTTGCAGTTAAGATTATATGTAGTTTCCATAAGATAATTCTTTATTTTTTGCACATCCTTATTTTTATAAAATCATTTGTCACTTGTCACTTGTCTTTCCATTGTTCCTCGAGCGGGTGTCAGCAACATCTCCATTGTTACTGTTTTTGGCATATCTAATCCACCACGGGTGACTTGCCAGGCTCTACTGTGGTTCTGGGTTCATCCCAGGGGCCCAGAGGGCACAGTCAGACCATCAACCACCCAGGGCCCACAGGGAAGAGCCCTGGATGTAGACAAGCCTGTCTTCTGTCTGCCAACTCAGACGCAGCTGGGCACCACAGCCACACCTGCAACAACGAAGTAGTTTAAGTAAAAATTCTGAGTGGAAGAAATTATTTAAATTGCTTTTAAAATGTTCTATCACTTTTGGAACACTATATATATTATAAATCTAATAAATCTTTCAACTGGTATGGAAATATGACAGTAAATGTTATTCAATACAATGTAGAGTTTGTCAAGATAATTGTCTTTTCCACTAAGCATGTGTGTGAAAAATTGTTAAGTTTAGAAAACCTAAAATACCCATGAAACTGACTGAAGATCTAATAATTAATTTGGAAGTTCACATTGTTATATAGAAAATATAAGTGTGTACTCAGTGAAGCATTGAAATTCAAGGATATTAAAATTAATAATTAAAGAAAATTTCACTATTTTAATAATTCTACAAATAATAATATAGCTATTCATAATTATTTATTATTTTGTGCACTTGTGTATCTTATTCAGACATTAAAAAATAAAAACTAACTATAAGTATTGATAGAAATCATGATTAATCTTAAAGTCGTAAAAAGCATGTGTTTTATTCACAAGTACCCTGACATACAATCTGCTCTCTCGTACCTTTGAGAATTTCAATTCTTTCTCTAACATTAGATTGGATCACTTCATGAATACAAAATGATCATAGTCCTTTCAAAAAGACAGTCAAAGAAAACATGGATTAAAATTAAAATCTTGAAGATCTTGGTTCAGACAGATTGTGTTTAAGATATTTCTCACCTGCTTTAAAAAAATAGTGTTGACTCACAGGAATAAATAATACACTAAATAATCTAAATTTAATGTTCAGAATGCTAACATTACTTCCATTTTGTAGCCATTTTATAGCTTTTTTATTATTTTGCAGATATGTCTTTTTGCTAATAGTATAGACTTGTACTGAACACAATCATTTCTGTTATTAACTATAATAAGCACTGCAAAATTTCAAGGGTAAAACGCGTAGTGTGCAGGCTGATTGTCTCACAGTCACTAACGTATGTTTTTTATTCTCAGCACCACACACAGCACCCCAAGACCTTCCAATAGTCACCCTCCTTGATCATAGACCCAGGAGAAAGATCCAAGCACAGCCAGATGTATCCCCACCACTTCTCCCCCCATAGGAAATAATAATTCAAATAATATTTCCGGGGCTAGAGGGATAGCACAGAGAGGGTGGGCTGCTTGCCATTTGCCATGAACAGAAATTCAGCTGGAACCCTGGAACTTAGGTGCAGCACACCCTGGGTGATTCTGAAGTCCTGAGCATCATCTATGTGACCCAAAACAACCCAAAAGAGAAATTCAGTAGACTTGTGAAATCTGAGTTTGATTCACAGCATCACAAAATATAAATAGATTAGTAGACTTATAAAACTATATCTGCAGAACAACTACTTAATCGTATTTACTCATTTGCATATCGTAATGTTCTTGACATCAATTAGTTACAGATATTTAGTGCAACATCCTATATTTAATTATTTAGATATTTTATAACTTAAATCTTGAGATAAATTAATTGCATACATTTAGTACAACATTACATATTTTATTATTTAAGTTTCTTAAACTTAAGTATTCTTTTTTCCTTTTTGCTCCACACCCAGCAATGCTCAGGGGTTACTCCTGGCTCTGCACTCAGAAATTACTCCTGGCGGTGCTCAGGGGACCATATGGGATGCTGGGGATCGAACCCTGGTCAGCCACATACAAAGCCAACTCCCCACTAGACTATCGCTCCAGCCCCAAACTTAAATATTCTTGCAGTGATGCTAAAGACTATATTCTAAAGGCTATATTCTATCTATATTAAGATAACAATGAAAAAAAAGAAACTTTCACAAAGATGCATGTAACAAGCCCGTATGTGGGCTTGAGCCTAAACCTGTTTCCGCCAAGTATTCTAATGAGAAATTATCTAAAAGTTACATCTGACCCCAAAGAAAAAATTCTTGCCGTAAATAATTTCCATGTACATTGTTGTAAACAAACACAACATATTCTAAACACAATTAACAAATTTTACTACTAAGTTAGTGTTTTAAAAAATCTAAAAGATCATTTTAAAAATGTTTGGATCCTTGCTATAGTTGGGGGAGAGTGAGGCAGGACACACCAAGATGAACTAGGAGCTCATTACTGGTTCTTTGACCAGGGATCACTACTGGTGAAGTTTGGGAACCTTATGCAGGGCTAGGCATGAAACTAGGGACTCCTATGAGCAAGGTAAGTATCTCACTTTTATCTCACTTGCCCCATAATGCTGACAATTATACATCAGTATTTTACCTAACATTATGCAATCAAATAAAGCTCTATTTAGTGAAATAACCTCAATGATATCACCAATTAAAATACACATTTTGGCACAATAGGTATTTTACATTATTTGTTTCTTCCACCACGCAAATGGGAGGAAAATCAATTAAGAAAAATAATGAGGTATAAACTTCTATAAATGTTTTGATTATTTCATTTTGTGGATGCATTTTCTCATCAAAAAGCTCACAGTAAGAAAGGTTATAATTTCCACTTTCAAATCATGGACATAAACAAATTAAGTGTTTTAATAGAATTTAGTACTGACTAAGTTGGTTTATTTCAGTGTAAAACACACATGGTAGACTGCACGTATCATTCAGTTTTCGCTTCTATTTAATTTATCAATTGTTTTGATAAATTAACTTTCATTTTATTAAATTTAATATTTTAATTTCCATCTATGTGAAAGCTGATTTTTAATGTCTTTATGAAATATCACATAAATAAAATTTTTATTAAAATAAATTATGTCTTTTAATTTCTAAACCAGTTTTCACATCTCATTTTTTGTCTTCTAGATCTTGATTGATAAATTTACTATAAAACTTGCTACTAATACTCAAAATACTCCTTTATGTTTATTTTTATTTCACTTATAAATTTAAATGTATCACTATATGTATGTAACTCTATCCACATATGAATGTATGTCTTTCTTTGTAAGTATGCATATATATATATATATATATGAGAGCCTACTTTTAATATTTGGTTTTAATTTACCTTTTCAATTGCTCTCCAAGACATGATTATTATATCAGTGTGAAAATGATTTTGAAGCTTAGCAGAACTACAATCCTAGAGCACAAAGGGGTAGAAATTGAAGAAAGTAAGTAAATGTCAGGAGATTTAGAATTCACGGGCAGCCATGAAGTTAATTCTATAATAAATATTGGAGAACAGAGGAATATTCAATATTGTATATTGAAGGAAGAAACATATAAAGTCTATTTGTATGAAAAATATTCCTAATACAATAAAAAGTAACAGGTCTCTAGAAATAAAGGAATTATATATAACCAAACAAATATAAAGCATCTTCAAAGAATCTTACCTTAAAATTAATGCAAGTGAAATACAATGCCCTCAAAAGACTGTTTTATATAAATATTAGAAATTCTGTCTCTATTAGAGCAGCATTTCTAAATTTTATAAAGTATGTATGAGTTTGTTAATGAGGCCCACACTTTGTATTACTGTTGTAAAAGTCATATTTCCTATATACACTACTGCTGACTCTAAAGTTTTTCTAGAAATGGCCCATTATACATATACCTCAATCTGCTTACAGAAAAAAATGATACCTAAAAGGCTACAGTCCAATACTTAAATAGGAACTCTGAATTTATGCCTTTTTTATACCTCCTTGAAGTGTATAACTTTCTCAGTGATTCCTGAACTTGAAAAAAAATTTTTTGAAGATGGCAAAATTTCAAAAATTTTCAGAACATATGCTCCAACCTTTTAGATAGCTAATAATCTTGAATTTGAACATTAGTAATAATAAATATTTGAATGTTTGAAATAACATTGATTATTGAACATGTTTATCCTAATGATCTGGAATACCACTGAGCATTGAAGTGTTTGGTTACTTAAACAAAAACTTACTTTATATTTTTTTCTCATTTTATTTTATTCCACTTATATGACTCTTGGTTCTAAGTCTCATATATGATGTCTCTTGACCTATCACTGAAATCCAGACATTTAAGAAAGTTTTATTCGGTTAAAATTTGTGGTGATGATATAAATGTTTCAGATTTTCAATACCCAATAAATTAGCTAACAGCCCATGTTGAGATCTTACTGAGTCTGAGGAAACAAGGTTTATAAATTTTGTTAACCTCAATTAATTGAGGCAGAGCTGTTCCTTGCTCTCCCTGTGCACAGCCGTTCATGAGGCAGTCGGGAGGCATGGCGGGTTCTAGCCCTGGCCCACCACCTAGGCAGAGCCCTCACAACAAGCCAGACCACCACCCTCACTCCACGGGTGCCGCCATTTTCCACATTTGGACTTCCCTCTCGTCAGAAATAGACCCAGCAGACCAGCCCATCACAGCCCAGCTCAGCGGCAAGCGGCCACGCGGTTCATCAATAAATGCTTTATTTGGAGGTGTTTGAAAGAGTTTGCCTCCCGCTCAGCAAGCCTGGCAAGCTTCTCGTGTTGTATTTGATATGCCAAATTCCAGTAACAATTACATTAGGTTATTCCAATGACCTAATATAATGGTTTGAGGCTCTTTATGTTCCTGTAGCAAGCCGATGCCCCTGGCTCTACTGGCATGAGACAGGACATATGGAGATATTACTGGTGCCCGCTCTAGCAAGTAGATGATCAAAGGGAAGATCGTGATCGTGATAGTGATCAATTAATTTACAGGTTCTTAAATGAAACATCACCAATCACTACAGTAATGAACAGCACAGCCTTAGAGGAAATGCTTAAACATTTCTACCTTATCAATCAACACACTTTGCTATGTTATCTTGCTTATTCTCACTGCTTTATTCCCACTCATTTCATATTGAGTAATTCTCAGATAAAATCTCTCAGTTAGATTTTGCCACCATTTTCAGTAAATGATAGCTTGTATACAAAAATAACCAAGCCAGAACCCAAAATTATGGTTTCTGTAACCTTTAATGTTCTACATGTCTTCTGATTCATGAAGTCCCACCTATTTCATTTGTTTTTTTTTTAAAGAACAAGTCAACTCAGTCCATTTCTTTCTTCGCTGTCATAAGTCCATTGAAAGAAAGCTATATTAAAATTCAAGCAATGGTATTTTAAAAGATATTCCTTATTTTAGCACCAGCTCTGTGTAATCTTCATATCCCTGGAACAGCCAAAAATCAGTCAATTTTTCACAACGTTTATCATGATTTTATATCAAATATCTCATTTGCTCTTTCTTGTTTGTTCTGGGAATATAACTTATTTATATGTTCCTAATCTGTTTTCTCTTTTTCAGTCTAGAAGTTAGTCACATCAATAAAATCTATCTGATAAATGAAATGAAAACTTTTTAATATTAATATATGACATTTGAAAGACTCGGTAGACAAAAAATCAAGTGTACCTGCAAGCAAGACCATTGAAGTTATTAAGATACATATTTTCCTTCTCTTCTAATTTCTTTGTTTTACCCATCCTAGTTTTTCCTATTGACTATTTATCATTGAATTGCCAGATGCATGAGTATTTCAGCTCCTAATAATCCAGAGATATCCATTAACTCTAAGTGTTTGAAACTGCTGTGCCTGGACCCACACCACTGCTGTGAATCAGTGGAGAGTAGAAGTGACTCCCAGCAAGTAGCCTAAGGAATGGTGTGTCACCACTCTGGAAGGATACGAGACTATTATCATGCCTTGCCTGCCACCATTGGGAACTCTCGCCAAGCCTAATTCTCCTCGTAGCTCTAGGGACCCACAAAAGGAAAAATATGGAGGTGAACACTAGCACAGGTGGCGACCTCAGAACATTAATACCTATGGATGGCGTCCATCTAAGCTCATAACCTGAAGGCATCGTTGCTTTCTTTGTTTCATTTGCTCTTGGGGCACTGTCTAAAAGACTCATCCTTTATCTTCCACAAACTAATGGAAAATGTGCTCCATTCATAATTTGAATTCTGGAAGTGTGCATCTTAGTTTTTGATCTATGACACTTCTTTGCAATTTGTTCTTTTAGAAGGCCAGAAAAATATGTATTGCTGAACAGAATGTAGTATGATGCACGAGATGAAGAGTATGTTCTGGAGAGAAACTAACCCACCCAAGTTCACTTCTTGGCATGCAACTTGTTGGTCTTGTGCTGTTTTGAAAAATAAGTCAATCTTTCAGTGACTCAGTTACTTTATCTGCCCAGTGTGAACCATAGTTGGAATCAAATCATAAATATTTATACAACAGCTAAATAAAATTTTAAAAGGTGACACTTAGAATATTGGCTGGCATAAAGATATAGTAATTACTCTATAATTATAAACTAGCACTAACATTAATAAAGAGGATAATACTTTGAGTTTATGAAACTATTATACACTGTATAGAAGAGTTCTATGCCATGTCTTTATCAAGAACCAGGTGGCCAGAATAATAGCACAGAGGGGAAGGTGTTTGCCTTGCACGTGGCCGACCCTGGTTCGATTCCCTGGCATCCCATATGGTCTCCCGAGCACCACCAGGAGTAATTACTGAACAAAGAGCCAGGGGTAACTACTGAGCATTGCCGGGTGTGACCCAAAAAAGCAAAAAAAAAAACGCATAAAATAAAGACTTAATTTATTCTTTATTAAATATCAAGAACTTTGCATATGTTAAGATATTTTATAAAATATTTATTAAAACATGTATGTGTGCATGAATTAAACATTTATGCAAATCACAGATATGCCTTATTAAATGATTTAATAATTGTTGTGCATTATTATTTATTATTCTACCATAGTAACTAGAGTAACTTAACTTGAGTATGGTAAGATTAAGAAATATTGGATAATCATCTTTTGTGTGGTAAACACACATATACAAACTCATACAAAGAACATGATAGTGTTTAAAATTTGAATCACAGCATCAGTCTTGGTAATTTGCTGGAAAGATGCATAATTTCATTAAATAACTTTTATTCATGATGAAGGTTTATTATAGCTATACTCACATAAGACAAATAGTCTGAAATAAATTAACTTTGTACATAGTCTGGGAGAGTAAGAACCAGGCAACAAATGGATTACTCATCCAGGGAAAAACAGAACTTTCTTTCAGAAGCAGTCTATGGAAAATGTGCAAAATATCTTTGCCCATTGAAACCCATTAAGTCTAAGAAATCAGAATTTATGGAGGGAAGTCACACAGACGCATCCTATTAAACTCTCTGCCCTGGCAACTGAAAGTCAGGATCTCCAACAACCAAAGTGTATATAATCAGTCTTGAATTTGCTCAAAGCAAACCTAACAAACTTGGGGCTGCATGGTCTATTGTTCTAGGTGTAAAAAGCAAAAAAAAAAAAATTAACACTGAGAACACTGTGAAGGCCATGTTCCCAGGGCTCAACATTAATCCTAGTTTCCTTAGAAATAGTCAGGGACAGAGAAATCATAGCTTCTATAGTATGTCTCTTACAACATGTGAAGAAATGCTCATTTTTTAACAGAAGCATGATCATAATAGGTCATCTGAAAATTAAACAAACCCATGTTACTAGCATGCATTTTTGGTGTTTTTTCTACATTTTAGTCATCAATTAAAGACTATGTTTTATTTATATGAATATATATTCCCATATAGCTGCAAGTTCCTCTGTCTTTATTTTACTAACATTAATACTTTTGATCAATATGTATTTACTTTATATTTTTTTTATATTCAAATATGTACATATTTTAATTTTCTAAGTACAGTATTCCTAAGCTTTTTTCATCACTTTGGTCAATTTTTTTTAATATTCAGAGATGTAAAAGTTGTTGGTCAACCTCAAATATATTACATAAAACTGTTTTAAACTTTTGGTTCTTTATACTACAAAGTTTTTATAAACCATTGCGCTCTGTTTTAAATAAGTAGGAAACTAAAAAGTGAAAACCAACAATTTCTTTAGGATAATAAATTGCTAAAGTTGAGATATCCGGCAGAGAGGCCCAGGTGTGCCAGTGGCCATACTGGACATTCTGAACAGCAACTAACGAATTGCTAAAAGAAGGGAAGGATGCAAGCGAGAATTAGGCAAAAGAGCCTCTTATTTGCAGACCAGGATCAGTTAAGAAGAGAACTGTGAGCTTGACCATGGGCCGGACATGGAGCTAATTATAATTTACATAATTATATAAAAATAAATATATCTGAAAGAGAGAAACAAAATATCTAAGAATTGGAGGATAAAACATATAATATATGGATAATGATCTTATAAGATTGATAACATCTTCATATCAAAATCCCTGTATTAGTTCCCCAAGATGGAAAAGATTTAGTTCATTACTATTCTAGCTGAAAACACATATATAAAATATAAAAATTGAACCATTAAATATATTAACATTTTGAACATATATGCTATGCTTACTGGATATTTATTTTATATTTATGAAAATTAATTCAGATTTTTAAAGATTAAATGTTTTTTCCTTCAAAGATAAGGTTTTAAAAATATTTCCTTCCTATATTAGCAATAATTATATATTCCATGTATCAATCGGGCTTTGTAAAGTTTGTCTTCCTCACATATAAACTAGGCAAATCTAACAGGAATTTTATAGCTTTCACAGGTGCATGTGTGTTAGATATTATGGTGAATATATTGAGCCCTTGAGCCATGACTTGAAATTAAAGAACAGCTGTTTGGCTATATTATCTTACCAGAATCAAAATACAAAAATTATAGACCATTGTAAGTCAACAAACATGCCTTTACATTTAAATGAAAAGTTCATTTAAAATAACAGTTCCTGAATATTAGCTATATTTTAAACTAATAGTATTTAATTTTTTGATATCTATTAGCTTCTTTCATTTCTTTATATATATCACACACATCATTAGTTTTGAGTTTCAAATGTGTTCTAGATCTAATATGATCCTCTTAAACAAATGTTAGTTCATGCATCTTATTTTAAGTTAATTAACATCATTTTGTTTGTAGCAATATCAGTTTACACCTGCCAGAATTTTTAATTTCTCTCTATGTAGCTTAGCAGGTAACTCTTCAAATTAATTACTTAAATGAGTTTATTAAATAAAATAATTTTAAGGCCTTGCAATCAAAATTAAGGAAAATGGATTAAACTGTGAAAAATCTACGCACAATATAGTTTGCAGTATACATCAAAATTCAGAAGTCAACATAATTTGAATATATAAACCCTCAAGTGATGAAGCATCTGTTTATTTTCAATCATTTTTGTTAATTTCTTTTGTTTTTAAAAATTAGAAGCACAGTCAGATATTAGCCAAAAGAATATATCCATAAATATATACTTGCAGAATCAATCTTTACTTAGACCTTATATCCGAGATTTACAGTGCTCTCTTTTCTTTCTTGATTTACTCTATTAAGGGCTGATTATCTTTCCATCATCTTTTCATTATTTAATAATGAAATAAATTATTTAAATGGGCTAGAATTATCTCTCAAAGGAATAATTGATAAACAGATCAACCTATAGGTAAAATAGAATTATAAAAAATGATTTTTACTAAAATTCGCACTCCTCTTCCATAAGTCCATAATTATTTCATTCTATAAATTCCATTTATCTTAAAACTGCAGAAACTGAAGAAACTCCTGGTAATCTACTCTGGGAAACCAAAAATATGCAGTGGAAACACCATCCCTACTTTTATGTTCATAGCAGCATTATTCACAATAGCCAGAATCTGGAAGCGACCAGAGTGCCCGAAAATCGATGACTGGATAAAGAAGCTTTGGTACATCTACACAATGGAATACTATGCAGCTGTTAGGAAAAATGAAGTTATAAAATTTGCCTATAAATGGATGGACATGGAGAAGATTATGTTGAGCGAAATTAGCCAGAAGGAGAGAGACAGATACAGAATGACTGCATTTATTTGCATGGCATAAATATATATGTACATATTATGATACCAATATCCAAGGTCAAGTGAAACATATATCAGGAGGTCTTGTCAAGGGTGGAAATTGTCACAAACATGTGGGAGTCAGAGTTTAGGTAAGACAGAAAATGGAACAGGGTGCTGATAATAGTCGAGGGTACTAATGCCAACCTAGAACTGAGCATTAAATAGAGGCAAAAGGATACACATGACAACTTTTTAATGTATGTTCTGTAATCCATAGTCTGGAAGGGAAGGAAAAGAGAAAGAGAGAGAAAGGGAAAGAAATAAAGAACCTGCCATGGAGCAGGGCTGGGGAAGGGGAGGGAACCGGGGACGTTGGTGGTGGGAGATGGGCACTGGTGGAGGGACGGGTTCTGGAACACTGTATGACCAAAACCCAAACATGAACTTTTTAATTGTACATCTTTTTATTTATATATCTCACGGTGGTATAATAAAATACTTAAAAAAAAAGTTTCCACTACTGCTGAGTGGAAACACATGCTAGTAAAAAAAAAAAAAATGTCGAGCAAAAAAAAAAAAAAAAAACTGCAGAAACAAATATGTTTTTATCCTGGACCTCATTACATACTTAGGACTAATTAACTACTAAAGTACCATATTATGCTGCTAACATTTAGGATTCTAGAGCTACCTAAAATCATATTTTGGTAGATTCTAGAGCTACCTTTTAATACATATTTTTAATGCTTTTAATTAATTAAACTACTTAATGAAATAAAATTGTATCATCTTTTCCTATCTCTCTCAGTATTCTTACCCCATTCATGTCATGAGAATTTAAAATTACAATCCAATAACAAAATTTAAGTTAAAGGGAACTAGTATAACTGGTAATGTTCAATACTTGTCAATTCCAGACACCACATGGTTCCAAACATCTCTAATATTGCTGGGAGTGGCCTTTAGAGCCCCTTAATATCTTGGGAGAACATATATCTATATATAAAATAATAAATTAGTCCAATGGTTCCAAAAAATATAATCTTTTTAGTATATTCTGAGTTAGCTATAATGTAGGATCCTATCATAAAAATAAGGAATTATTTTTTTTAATTTTTTTATACCACCGTGAAACATACAATTACAAAGGTGTTCATAATTGGTTCTTGGTAATACAGTATTCCAGCACCCATCCCTCCACCAGTGCCCCATTTCCACCACCAATGTACCCCTCCCCCTCCCGTCCCCCAGGCCGCCTTAATAGCAGGTACCCCAGTTTCCTCTCCTTCTCTCTCTATCTCTCTCTCTGTCTCTGCATCTCTCTCCCTCTTATTTTACACATTGTGGCTAGGCCTGCAGATAAAATACGGAATTATTGTAAGGACAGTCTTTACTCTTTCTCTTTTCAAATGACAGGATAATACATCTTGCTTCACAATCAATATTTGAAAGCCACTCATTGGCAATGTTGATTGTTTTCAGTGTTATGGAATGTTTTTTATAAATATTATATACTTTAGAGTATAAATTTAATAACTTTTACTCTATACTTTCAATTCAGTCATTTATTTTGCAATATTTTATAATTAACTTTGTTATTCTTTAATATAGTGCTTGAAGTGTGAGACTAAATTTAAGATAAAAGTGAAGGATGAGAATCAAAGCAAATTCTGAAGTAGATTAAAATTAAATGTGATTTTAAATTAATTTAAAATTGGTGAAATGTAAGGAGTAGTTAAAGATTATCAGATGTTCAAATTTGTGTATATTTATTTTTTATAATTTTAACAAATTATAAAAAATAATGTATATATATATTATATTATTGAAATATTTTGCAAAATCATAAAAAGTTCCTAATTAGGTTGTTTTTCAAAGTTTACAGGCTGGATGTTACTTTATCTTGAGGCAAGTTCTTTGAAGTATTTATGCCTTGGGCTTCTTATGGAATAACAACTCAAATCCAGTGTTCATTGTCTCAGAAATAAGGGAGCTATAAAGTATCAGGTGGAAAGGGTTAAACCCATGTCATTTGTTGCATATTGTTGGATTACAGGCCTAGTTAGCTCGTTTCAGTTTGATCTAATTACACTTTAAGCTATTTACATGCCCTAAAACAGGGTTCATACTATGATATCTCTCTTCTGTGTAAACACTGATGGAGGGCATGGCAGTTATAGAAGCCACAGTGACCTGAGTGAGGAACTTCTGAATTATTATTATATATCTACTATGACGTCTATGTTATGTAGATTGGACACAGCTCCTTTTTATACCCACTAGTCCTAGCGTGGGACAATTAGAATTTACCAGGAGACTAACACCCTGGCTATGTTGAGACTTCTTAAGATGATAGGAAGGATCACACTAATTTTCACTCAGGCAGGCGCCCCGAGAGAACAAGATACTCAGAATCACCCAGATGCAGATAATAGATAGGAACAGCCTAGTCCTCTCTCTCTCTCTCTCTCTCTCTCTCTCTCTCTCTCTCTCTCTCTCTCTCTCTCTCTCTCTCTCTCCACTAGTTTGACATAAGAGATAATCTCCGAGGAAAGGATTAGTCCTTGGCATAATCATTTGTTTAGACCTATAGTAGGGTGTGGAACCACCCTACTACACTCTTCTACTCTCTAGAAGCTGTTTACTTGATCTGTGTTGACAGGACCCTTCCCAAAGTTAGGATTACTTTTGTCTGTGTAAGGGGACTGACGAGGTATTGCATCCACTTTGGTGGGGCTCTCTCTGGTGGGATCCTCTTTGGTGGGAGACATGGACCCTTATGCATGGTCTAAATTCTGATCAGAGCTAGAGGTCTTCCATTTTATTGGATTGCGGAGGTAGAGTTTGTTCTACTGTTAAAGGCCCTTTGGATCTGTGCCAGACTAGGAGTTTTCATCCGTTCACCAGAGGCCTATGAGGTAGAAGAGAACTTCTGTCCTGATACTGTTGGGAATCCCAGTGACTCCCCAACAACATACCTTTTAGAATTTGTTTGCCTTGGATGGGTGGACAAACATCTGAAGATATTTACAATGTTAGTATTGGATATCACTGGTAATAGACATTCTGTAATTTGCATTTTCATGACTGATTCAGGTTGTTGTGTGCTCTGGTAACAGATCCAATATGGCATCTTAGTGACAAAAACAAAACCATTTGGGTCCAATCAGATTCCATAAAGGAATTAATGGGGACAAACATTAGATATTTATAAGAACTTAGCATGAGACCAGTGTGCTAATGCAATGAATAGGACTCTTACCTCGCAGGTATCCAACCTGTATGGCACCCTTAAGTTCCCACAAGCCTGTCAGGAGTGATCTCTAATTGCAAAGCCAAGAGTAAGGCTTTAGAAAGCAACTGTGCCCCCCTACACAGTTGGGGGCATAGTTATTTATTTACCCTAAAATATGTATGTATGTATGTATGTATGTAGTATGTATGTATGTATGTATGTATGTATATATGTATATATATATATATATATATATATATACATAAATGGACTTATCAGATAAACCTTTCCAATTGGGATTTTTGAGCAAATTATCTTTAGAGGAATAATAAACTCCTTGCCCATTTTTGGGGACAAATTTTGTTTGGACTCTGGTCTCAAAAATCTAAGGAAATAATCTGGAAATTATTACTTGTAACAACTTTTTAAAGCTTCCATAGGTGGAAGTACAGAAATCTGAACTATTAAAGAGAATAAGACTAAAGACTCAATAATTTCCATTCAATTTAGCAACAACAGCAACACAGACATTGATAACCCTGGTAGCAAACACTACGAGAGGTTGAAAGAAAAGGATCAGCAGGCAATTCATTGAGAAGTGTGAGTAATAAATGGAGGAGCAGAGACAGAAGAAAGTGCTTTTGAACTGTCACATATTAAAGGAAAGCAATGAAAATAACAGTCTTCTCACCTGAGAAGAGAAATAATGGTCATTATGACTTTGTTGTAAAATTATAGCTACAATTTCTTCATAATTTTTAATGTCGGAGATCACCCACCTTGAACACATACTGTACACCAAAAAAAATAAGCATTTAAAAAATAAGCACTTAGGCTCAGTGCATTAGAATGCCATAAGGCCAAATGCATCAGACAAACAATCAGATTTCTGCCAAACATTCAAATAAGGCGGAACATCTGGATCTCCTAAAGCGGAATGGAAAACTGTGTGCTTGGCCCACGTCTACAAAGCAGATCCAGTAAATTCACAGAAGTGTTCAGGTTTATACCCTGGAGCTGTTATGGCAAACTGTACATCTAATTGACAGTTTTTCTGCTGAAAACATCAATAATCTTTCACTGTGAGCTCCAGGTCCCGAGCAAGTCTCTGAGGGCTCATTTTAGTAAGTTATAGCTTTGCAGGTCACCTCTGCAGGATATTTATATAAGGATCATAGAGTAGAGAGGATAAGGTGTAAGGGGTGTTTTGGGGACATATTCTTACTCTCTGGATTCTTCGGTTAAAGCTCTACTTCCAAATACACAAATACTCATAGATTTAAAAACAAAGTCATGCTCTTTTTCCTTTCATTTATCAAAAGTCTTAAGTCAAAGGTCTATGGATCCATTGGTATTTGTGTGCCTCTCATCACATAAAATCATACTATGGTTAAAAAATTAAGATATATAAAGCACTATTAATAAAATTAATTAACATACTTAAATTTTTGCTCCAGTGAAGCTGGATTAAAGATTATATCTTGTTACCAAAAAGTATACATATTTCAGAAATTTAAGAATTTATTAGGAATATTTAATCTGTGTAATTGAGTCTGGTAGCCAGCATATATCTACTTGTGACAATTGAAATTTAATTTAGCTAAAATTGTAGAGCTAATTATATTTCTCAGCTACTCTAAATATTCCATGTTCCAATTCAATAGTTAGGTGTTACTTGTGACTACCATTTCGCTGTAGAGAAATACATTTATACCACCAGAGATAGTTCCTTTTTAAACTGTTGACAGAGAGTTGACATTCTTGGGTTTTGTTTGCTCCACAACTCATGGTATTGAGGACTCACTCTTATATCCATTCTCACTGATCATTCCTGGCGATACTCTTGGGATCATATGATGGTGGTAGGGATGAAAAATGGGTGAACCAAATGAAAAGCAAGCCCCTTGCTAACTGCACAATCTCTCAGCCCAGATCTAGATATCCCTGGAAATTAACACATAGCTATAATTCCAGTAGCTTTGTGGGACTGAGTACTTCTATAATAATAGATATTCTATTAAAAATACTAGTGTTTTCCTCCAATTATCGGGCAACCATTTTTCAGTCTTGATTTCCAATAACCAAGACTAGTTTTGGTCTACTATTGATCACGAGCAAGTGAATAAATCTCAGTAAATGAAGATGACCGGCATTCATGATTATGAGCTTTCAGTAACTTTTTGAATAGAAAACTGACACTTGGTTTGTACTACTTTAACTAAGTATCAGCTCCACTTTGTACTAACCAAATAAATGTCATAATAAGGAAATGTTCAGGGGAGAAATGGAAGTCAGATGACTGAGATCCTTTCTTGTGGTTAATCCTCTACCATGGTGGAATACTCTTATTTTTGCTGAGTTTGCCATGTGTGATTTTTACTAAGTTAAGACATATTGCTTCAATTCCTAATTTATTGAGTATCTTTTATGGTATTTAGATGAAAGTGTCAAAATTACAGCTGGTCTGACAAAAATACCTATCATAAGAAACTACTATGAATATCTCCATGAAAAGAACTTAGCAATCTAGAATATGCACGATAGTGAACTCATCTTCCATAATTGAAGCAGAAATAAACAGCTTAAATAAATTAATCATATATATATCAAAATGCTAATAAATTTTCAATAAGAACATAAACTCAGGACCTAATATCTCCACTAGAGAGTTCTATCATACTGTCATAGATGAGCTAACTTTTTCTTCATTTATTATTTCAAAATATCAAAGAGAGAGAAATTTCCCAAATTATATAAAAGTGGCATTACCTTAGTTTTTAAGCCATATAGCACAAGAAAATCATGAATGAATATTTGTAATGAGAATAGATTCAAAAGTCTCTGCAAAATCTTGGTGAATAAAACCCATCAATACATGAAAAGAAGTGCAAATCATGACACATAGAATTTGCACCTGTGTATTGAAAAGTGCAATACAAATAAATCGATTAATGTAACCCAGAATATTAAAGAATGGAAGTAAAATGCAATAATATCTAATAAATGACTTTTTCAAACCTCTATGGTTTTAATATTACCCTCTGTCGTGACCAGAACTTTACTCTCTAAGGTGACCTAAACATCATCAGAAGTGATCCCTGAGCACAGACCCAGAAATAAACTCTGAGTATCAAAGGTGTGGCCAAAAACAAAATAAATAAGGGGAAAGAGACGATATAGTCAGAAAGTGGCTTACCTTGCATGTGGCAGAGCTGGGTCTGTAACTGGCACCCGTTATGGTCCCCCACTCCCCACTAAGAGTGATGTGATCCCTACAAAAATGTAAATAAATGAATAAAATATTTGATTTTTGTAAGATAAAATTGGTTGTTTGCCTTATATTGTAATAAGACATGAAATTAAACTGATCCACAATACAATCATGATATTACCATTTTAAATGTTCTCACTGAGTCTGGGAGATACTCAAAGACCTGGATCTTCTGGCCTGCAGAAGGCCCAAGGTTGAACTCATTTGACACCTGGGCATTGCATGCAGGCAATTTGTGTGCCTTGATGACTTCTGATTTCCACTGGAACACAGAATATACAGAAGAGCCAGCAGAGAACTAAACCTTCAGGTCTGAACAGTCAGTATGGGAAAAGCTGCTGATCCTCCACTCATTGGGGATTAAATTAAGTAACAAAAAATTAATGTCCCCTCTTTTAAGCCAGAAGTAGAAGGACAAACAGGATGATCGCACTTACATGTGATATTTAGAATAACGGGAGAGAAAATGCAATATTAAAGGATGGAGGAGGTGCTTAGATGATCTTTAGGCCCAGAGTATAGGGAGCAGAAGAACAGAAGGAAAGAAACTGATGGGGAATGTGGAGAGAGGGGCCAGAGGGGGGATCAAACGGGGGCAGTGGTCCAGGAGATTCAAATACATCAGTGATGACAGAAATGGCGTAGCACAATATACCAGCCGTATAGTCAACAACGCTGAAATAATGAAACTGAAAGTTTAATAACCAAATGCTTCTTCACATATCAGATCTATTTGAGCTAATTTTTTCTCTTAAAGTTATTCTAAACATTTCTTTCCAAAAAGATTTAAATTTCATCTCTTCTAAATATATATATTGATAGTCCCTCTATTTATGTGTAAGAAGATGACTATTTTTTTGACCTTTATTCAATTTCTTTCCCGTATTTTGGTATCCCTAGTTGGCCTACCATTATCAGTCAAGTAACAAGCGCTCTCAAGAAGAACTGTACAAGTTATTTTTATAAAACAGAGAGCAGATGGGATAAAGGTATAATGAACCGAGAAACACAAAGGGAACATCCACAAATCAATGTTCTTTGGTTCATACCCAAATTAATGCCTGAATTTTACTTTGGTATAAACTTAATTTATACAATATAGGCAAGCTAAAAATTCAAGCAGCTACTACATCAGCCTTTGATGATGTAAAAGCAATTCAACTTGAACCTAAAACAGAATATATTAGACATCATTAGTGTTCTTTATATAAGGTGCTGAGGTTAAGGCGGCAGAAGGAACCATAATTAATGTCGCAGTCTTTACTTCCTCAACTGATCAGAACAGATTTTTAATCAGTCTTTCAATTATTGCTTTACTTTTGTACTTTTTCTTCCTTATGGTGTTACTGAATCAGATGAATTTTTTAACCAATATAGTTGTGTGTTAAAGCTTTTTCTAGATGAGTTTGAATCATTTTTTTTCCTTCAATAGGTGTTATTAATCAATATTAAGAATAAGGGGGAAGAAGCAATAGTCCAGCAGGGAGGGTGCATGCAGCAGACCGGGTTTGAACCCAGGAATCCCATATGATCCCCTAAGCACTGCTAGGAATAATTCCTTAGTGTCGAGCCAGGAGTAACCCCTGAACATTGCCAGGCGTGACCCCCAAAAAAACAGAAAAAAAATTAGTAACCAACAACAACAACAAAAAAATTAGTAACCAACAACAGATACCCAAGGAAATATAATATAATACCTGGAATATAAGAGAGCATTTTTCTTCTAAGTATTAGAATCAATTCCTCTGACTAGAATATCAAAAAACATCTTCAATTAACAACATGAGAACTATTAACTTGATGGGAGACAGTAACATTTGTAATATTCTGGAATTATCACTATATTCTCATTGAAAGCATTCATTTATTGAACTCAAATATTCCCAAGAAATATAGAATTACTCCTGCAGCTAATACCTTCCTTCCCCAAACTTTTCAGTCTAATTAAGATGAAGTAGCTTATAGCAAGGACTATTCTATTTTATTTGTTTTTTTTTGTTTGTTTGCTTGCTTGCTTGCTTGCTTCCTTTATTGTGTCTGTCACACATCAAAGTGCTTGGGACCTATTCTTTTCTCTGTGTCCATTACTGTTATGGAAGAAGATTCCATTTTAATGTGCATTACAACATATTTCAAATATGAATATTCAAAAATATTTTAAATGCATTTTGTAAAATATATAATGACTTTTATAGAAAATGGTCAGCTATTTCTCATATATATATATATATATATATATATATATATATATATATATATATATATATATGAATTTGGCATTTGCTTCTGCTTCAGATAGTGGCCACACAGCTCTTGTACTATGCGAATATAAGTGAGATGAGAATTCCTTTATGGAACTCTTTCCTATCACTGCTCCTTTTCTCCATTAAAATTTTACTTACTAGAATATTGTGTATGTTCTGGACCTGATGACTGCATGGGGTTGGAATGATAATACTTGTCTTGCACATGTCTGGACAATATGGGTTCAATCTGCTGCACTGATATGGTTGGCCAAGCACTTCCTGGGCTGATCTCTGAGCACAGAGACAGGAGTACACCCTGAGCACCACTTGGTATGGCCAGATTATACAAACAAAACTACAAAGAAGCGTCTTACATGCATTACTGCTACAGATTGGTGGCAGGGGCAAATACAGAATGCACTTCCTGAATGCTGAAGTACAAAGAAACTTAGTAAAGGAGTAACAAACTGCACCAAACAATAGAATCTTTGTCCTTGTCCACAGAATGTACCTTTGGGAGGAAAAACAAGGCATGGGGGGGAGCTTGAGGCAATAGGGGAGAGAGTTGGACATGCTGGAAAAGCGTGTGGCAATGGAATGTTGTATTTGTGAAGTCTAACACTGACAGTATCTAAATCAGAGTGACTACATTTTTAAAGTTTTCTTTCTTATGTAAATTTGCAAATTTAAATCAAAGCCTGGTATGAGTCAGAGAATATTGCAAATGGAGATTAATCTGTCTATAGAATGGTCATGATAGTTCCAGACACTATTTGAGACTATTGCTATTTTACTTGTCCTAGTCAAAGTTCCTTGAACATTTTTCTTTAACACTTTCAATAACAATAACTTTCTGACCCAGCGATAGGACAGGTTGTAGGGCAATCTGGATCAAGTCCAGAGCCTTTATTGCCCTGATTCAAATAAATACTATCATTCTTTCAAATCATCCCACGCATAGACTGGGATGTTTGTTCTATGATTTTATATCTTTCTTACACATACAAAATAATCCAATAAATATTGAGCCTATTCGAAAAAAACACCAAAATATTTTTTTTCTCTAACAGGTGAGAAAAACATGTGCCTGATAGCTTAAACATTAATATCAAAGGTTTAATAGCCACTGCCTAACGTCCCTGTGTTTTATTAAGAATCTCAGATGGTTTCTATTTCCTGTGTGTCTATGTTGGAATGAGTATGTATCTAGGAATACAATTATAATGCAATAAACCAGTGTTTCATTTGTGCCGTATCAATAGAACACATGTCCTTAGCCCAGAGTATTTTATGGCATAGGGATAGAGAGTTGACATGGCCATGGAAGAAGACAGGCTGATACATTTTTGTATTTATCATGTGAGAGCACACTGCTTGTGTTTTCCTTTGCTGGCAGGGAGAGGGAGAATGCATTTCTATTTCAATAGCTGTATACCAGGTGTCAGGGTCTCTGTTAATTTTCTCCAGGGAGAGGCCATATCTGGAAATGCAGCTGTGATTGGAATCGCTACCTAATTACGCAGGTGATAATAGACTGTCATTCTCCTTGACACATCTGGCTTTACACTGTCCAAATAAGCATTTTAAATGAGGACACGGTAGGAATTAGCTCTTTTGCATATTTCAAGGCATTGGTGGTTGCACTAATCTTTTTAATTCCTCTAGGAGTATGATATTTTTGTGTTCTTCTCTTTCCTAACAACCAGTTGGACAGGTGTGATTCCAGTGTCTTCTACTTGGCCTGACTACACGCAAAAAGTTCTTTCTCCATAGATCAAGAACCAGTGTGGAAATTTTGACAGCCACTCCATGCACTTGCACCCTATGCATGTTGGGAGTTGAGAGAAATGCCTATCGGATGACTTATGTTTGTCCTAGAAGCAGAAATGTCTTCCGTTATTCATCGATTTGCTAGAGCGGACGCCAGAAATATCTCCATACATACTGTTGCATGTTAGTGTATCCCAAGGACATCTGCTCGCTCCAGGAACACAAAGAGCCTCAAACCATTCCTTCAGGTCATGGGAATGAGGTCTATAATTGTTACTGGTTTTTGGCATATCAAATACAACACGGGTAGCTTGCCAGGCTCTGCCGTGCGGGTGGTAGGCTCTCACTTCGTGCATTTGCAGATGAACTGGGGAGAGTTTGGCTTTTCTCTTGTGTAGAGCTGTGACGAGCTGTAGAGTCCGGATGTTGAAAATGACAGCCCTCATGGTGTGGGGGGTTCCTCTGGCTTCTTGCCAGGCTCTATTGGGATTTTGGGCCATGGCTAGAACCCATAGATCAGATGAGTTGAGAAAATCTGACTCAGATAAATGCCAAAAATGAAATTAAGTAAACTTTCAGTAAAGATGGAGTAGATAAGATTTGGTGAAGAATAACTACAAGTTGTGAATTTATGTTTGCTCTTTTTACACTGTTTTCAAACTACGAAGCTTTTTCTTTCAAAGATGTTCCTTGCTAGAAAAAAGACTGAATATTTTGAACCTGTTTTTAGCAGTAAATGAATTTGCAAGTTAGGTGGCTGGTAATCACAAAATTCTCTTCTGTATCATGATTTGAATACTAAATTGTGACCATGTTAAATGTTCTCCTGTTTTTTCCTTCTCAATTTAACAGTGTTGTTTACACATTCTAAAACACTTTCTGTATCTTTAAAAGTATCTGAGAAGTTCTCTGACACCAAAAGCAAAGAGGAAATTACTGGCCTGTTGGAAGGAGAAACAGAAGGATAAATTAAATTGCTTTTCTAAGAGGGAACACAGTAATTACAGAGTAAAGGGTTAAGATCCAGGTTAAATTTCGCAAGCTGTAGTCAAATGTTCCTGTCTAATGTTCCTCTCTAAAACCTCCAACATTTGAGGATTAAGATAAAAGTAATTAAGTCACTATGTATGTATTATTGGCCACTTTTTAATTAAAAATGAAGGAATAATTTTTGAATCTAACTTGGTTACGATTGATTTCTAGTTAAAAAAAATTAGTGTCAAAGTTTTCCAGTGGAAACACTTTAAATCTTCCCTTTCTTTACTTTTCAATGACTAAATGTTGGGTGTGATTTTATCTCTAATTCAGTATACCACTATATGGAAATATAATATAGTATGCAGATAACAAGATAGTACATTCAGATTGACTTCAACGGCTATTTTTGTCAAACTTTTAGTTGATCTTTGTTATTGTATTGACTAATTCATTAATGTGCAATCTCATAAATTCAATCTTTATATGGTAGAGGTCAGAGTCATCTTTTTTTCCCATTATTTCAGTTTCAGTAGAACATTGAAAATCATTATTGCCTCTTGCTATCAAGAGTATATCTACAATTCAAATTTTCCTTCTGAAGATTATCCCTTTTGATGACAAGTGAAATCATTCTATATCTGTCCCTTTCCTTCTGGCTAATTTCACTCAGCATGATAATCTCCATGTCCATCCATTTGCAGGTAAATTTCATGACTTCATCTTTCCTGAAGATGAAGAGTATGCTATCCGCACGGCAGAGCCTGGCAAGCTACCAGTGTCGTATTTGATATGCGAAATGGCAGTAACAATTATAGACCTCATTCCCATGAACTGATGTAATGGCTTGAGGCTCTTTATGTTCCTGGATCATACAGGTGCCCTTGGGCTCTACTTGCATGAGACAGGACCGATGGAGATGTTACTGATGCCCACTTGAGCAAATCGATGATGAACGGGAAGACAGTGACAGTGATACAGTGATGGTAAGAATGAAGAACTTAGTCCAAACTATTTGATTGAAATAACTGCTCAAAGAACATTCAGTACTACCTTTCTGTGATCCTGCTGTAAGGGTTTCTCATTGAGTGGCTAATAGCTCATCCTTTTGGATCTCAGTGTCTTGATAAAATGTTCACGTCCATGTGTTTCTCCATAAACGTGGAGTCTTTATTTGGGGGGTTTCTTTAGCTGATCTCAAATGATTGACCACTGACTATTCTCTGATCATCAGTGTTCGTTATGTAACATACGCTTCCTGTACCTCAAATGGATCCATGAGTTATCAAGCCATTTTTTGGTATTTACCAGTCTAGAATATGTCCTAAAATTTGACTTTTCTGTTTACACACACAATCTAGTAGATAGAAGGTAGATAGAAACACAGTATCCCAGATAAAAATTATTATATGTTTATTCATCTGAGTATTTTGGATAATCTAGTTACCTTATTGGATTTATGTACAATTTTATCTACGTTTTTTCTTATTTGGTTTTCTTTATCTATTGGAAATATTCCATCCATTTTTCTCTTTCCTCTCTTTTCCCCCCTAATGATACAGAGAACAACCTAAGCTAGGCTTACTGGAGAAAGGATTGGAATTAAAAATCAACTTCAACTGATTATGATTATAGTTACTTTAAACATAATAACAATCAGTATGTAAGCAATATTCTCCAAGTAAATTTCAATATTTCACTTGACATTACCATACCTTACGATTGTTACTCTCTAGTAATAAATCTACACTTTTCCCACTGTAGATTTCTCACTGTATTTCTCACCGTATTTCTCAATGTATGATAATAGTTTAAATATGGAAAAATGTATAAAATATAAACAGAATTTCATGTCATTATAATATATAGTATGTTCAGTGAGGAAGTGTTATTAGTCACGTGTTTTCTACAAATTCAGTTTTCTTCTTGATTTAATCATATAAATTAACTCAGTCCTCCCCCCCCCCCCCCCCCCACCCCCCCCCCCCCCCCCCCAAGCCCCCCGCCCCCCCCCCCCCCCCCCCCTTATTTTTAAATAATCAGCAGATATCTGAGGAGACACACACTAGCAATTTTAAAAGATAATATAGAATCTGTTAGGAATGGTGATTACTATTAAATAGTATATTTTATACAACTTACAAGTAGATAAAAATGCACCGCATTAATAATTCTCAAATTATACATGTGATATATAGAATTGAATTCCATACAATATTTAAATACTAGGGAATTGCTAAAATTATTTTCTGAAGTAATCTAGGGCTTCGATGATTGCTTCAGTCTCCACAGAATCAAAGGCTTTCTGTAAATCAATAAACGTGAGACAGAGCGGCATCTTGTACTCCCTACAAACCTCGATGAGCTTGGTTACTGTGGGGATATGGTCGATTGCGCTGAATCCTTTCCGGAACCCTCCTTGCTCGCATGGTTGTCCTTCATCTAGTGTTCTGCTAATCCTGTTCGGAGACCAAACAGCATGTAGTTGACGGACAACAGGCAGACGGGGCGATAGTTACCAATGTCGTGAATGTCTCCCTTCTTGAAAAGTAGAACTGTCCTGCTGGTTTTCCATTGGGAGGGCACCTTGCATTCGGACAGGTAGCATGTGAAGAGCCGAGCTAGTGTATTGATGAGTACCTAGCCAAACAGGGCGTTCAAACCCAATACATCAAGATCCTTCGTGAGCTGTATTACGGATTCACCACCAGGATCTCACCATTCTACAAAGAAGTGATCATTAATGTGAAAAGAGGGGTTCGACAGGGTGATACCATTTCACCAAAACTCTTCAGTGCCACCCTCGAGAACATCATGCAACAATTAGAATGGGAAGGAATGGGAGTGAAGATAGATGGTCAGCAACTACACCACCTCCGCTTTGCTGATGAGATCGTTCTAATAACACCAAACATTAGCCAAGCGGCACAAATGCTGGCTGACTTTTGACCGAGAATGTGGAAAGATAGGTCTACAGCTGAATCTAAAGAAAACAATATTCATGAAGAATGAACTAGTTCCTGAGGCCCCATTCACTCTCAATGGAACAAACATCTCTGAATGCAGCAGTTATGTGTACCTAGGTCGAGAAGTCAACATGATGAACGACCTAAAACCTGAGCTGCGCAGGAGGAAGAGAGCGGCATGGAATGCCTTCAAAGGCATCGAAGAAATTGCTAAAAGGACAAAGAACCTCTGGCTCCGGGCACATCTCTTTGACTCCACCGTTCTCCCTGCATTAACATACGCCTCAGAGAACTGGGCCCTACGAAAGCAGGATGAGAATGCTATTCGGGTCTCCCAGAGAGGAATCGAAAGAGCTATGCTTGGAATATCACGCCTCACTCAAGTGAGAGAAGGAATCCGGAGTTCTGACCTCCGTCGCTATTCCAGAATCAGGGATGCTGTCTCGTTTGCCAAGGCATCGAAAATCAGATGGGCTGGACATGTAATGCGATTTGGAGACAACCACTGGACTAGAGCCATTACCGACTGGATCCCACGGGATGTCAAAAGATCACGTGGCCGCCCACCTACAAGATGGTCAGACTTCCTTGTAAAGACACTGAAGGAACGGTTTGAGGCTCTTCGTATTCCTGAATCAACCAGATCCCATTGGGCTACATTGGCACGTGATAGGGTCCAATGGAAATGTTACTGGCGCCCGCTCGAGCAAATCGATGAATAACGGGATTCAAGTGATCAAATGAAAGTAATCTAAGCAAACTACCTTGGTTTATGCAGGATTGTTTTCATTGCTTACTTCTACTAGTCATTTATGCTTTAAAGCTCTTCTTTTCAAATGTGATATAAATTAATAATTATTTCTTGTATTAGATTCTTATTTTACATATATAGTTTGGGAGACTTGGTTTTAATTGAGTCAATGTTTAATTTAGTTATGCTGCCTTCCTCCACCGAAGTTTCCAACCCCCCCACAATTATTCCTATTTCTGACTCATTTACCTCCTTCACCATCTTTAGTCCTACTACTCAGTGATCTCAGTCCTTTAATCTAAAGCCTACTGTGTCGTGGTTCTATATTATTTTATTGTTGCTTTTGATTCTTCTCTCTATACTACAAATGAGTGAGGTCATGTTGTGTGTGTCATCTCTCTAATTTATCTCAGTTTCATTGAACTTGATATGCTTAATTCCACCTAGCTGCAAGGAGCTGCATGTTTTTATGTTTTGTCACAGTGTCATAGTATTCCATTGTGCATATAGATCCATTACTTGTCTTCCATTGTTCATTGTTTTGCTCGAGTGGGCGCCAGTAACATCTCCATACATTAGCGAGTGAGGTCCATTATTGCTACTGTTTTGACATATTGAATACACCACAGGTAGCTTGCCAGGCTCTGACAGGGCTCTGGGCTCATGAATATTTGTATATATATATATATATATATATATATATATATATATATATATATATATATATATATATATATAGATATATATGTCTATATATGGTGTATATGTGTCGCAATTATTTTATTCATAAATATTTGGATATTTTTGTTGTTTTCAATCCTGCTAACTCTACTAAATGTTGCAATGAACATAGCTGTGCTTATAGCCCTGACTCAAGGTTTTGAATTTTGGGAGTTTATGTCAAGACATAGACTTACTGCATGGTATGAGAGTTATTACTTTTCTGATGACTATCTTACACAGTTTACCATAGAGGCTAAAAGAACTACAGGTTCCACTGAAGTTTCCATTGTCTCCACCACCTAACCAGCAATATTTTTCTAGTTTTTTGACATAAGCCATCTCAATGATGTGAGATAATGTTTCATTATTCTGATTTGCATTCCCTTGCTAATAAGGGATGACTGACATTTTTAAATGTACTTACTTGCATTCATGTGTCTTGGAGAAGTATATGCTCATTGTTTAGCCATTTTGTTGGGATCATTGGCTTTCAGCTGTTTATATCTGAGTAAATTATACATCATGAGCTTTTGATATTTATCTGATGAATGATGTACAAATATTTCTCCCCTTCAGTAAGGTATCTTTTAGTTTTAGCCTATGTTTCCTTTGACTTCCAAAGATGTGTTAATTTGATGAATTTAAATTTAATTAAAAAAACTCTCTTGTCATGGAATCAAATCACTGACATTAGGATTGATATAAAATTTATTTAAAAAACTTTACCAAAAAGACATTTATACATTTACTATTATAGACCCATTGAATATGTATCTATACTTCTATTAAGTTTTTTCAAATATTCAGAAGCCACCAGAGTTACACCCAGCAGCGCTGGCTTGTGGGATTTGGGGGAGGAGTTTAGGGAATGTGCTCAATGCACCCCTTGGAGTTACTATGCCAGCCACAGGACAAATATTCTAAATAATAGCTCCTTAAAAGTAACATAGAAGAGGCTGTGACGTGTACACAAAATAACTCAAATGACTGTTTCTTCTAAGTCATTATCATTCTTCACTGTGTACCAAGGTACTGGTTGCTTTTTAATGCCAGGAATTCTATAGCAAGATTATCTGTGTATAGAATGGAATGTTGAAGCAAATGGGAAAATGAAAGAATTTCTATGAATGTTTTAACAAAAAATTTTACTGTTATAGAAAATTTTGCCCATATTAACATCTGTTCGTGTTCAGGGAGGTTTTCTCTTGGCAGGGTAAATGCCATATCAATCCAAGGGTTTCAATGAGTCAGGGAATGTCTGGAGCGGAGCTTAAGAGAGCTCGTCATTCTGCACCTGTTCAGTCTGCACAGCCCAGATCTGTACTGCAAAGCAAAGGCGAAATAATACATGCAAAGCTCAAGGCACGGTCATTTTGCAAAAAAAGAAATTATGCAATATTTGCCTCATTGTTCAATTGCATGAAATTCACATGTATGTGATAGTTAAAAGAAAAAATCTGCAGGTTCATCATTGCAATCTTTTAAGTCTTTAGGGTCATGATGCTTGGTTTGATCTTTGCATTTAGAATTTAAGAGTAATTAAGTATCGACCCAAGTTATATGTTGCTTGAGCCATATTTTCTACTTATTCCAATCAGTTGTGTGACCAACTGCCTTACCGTCTGCTAGAAGATGCTGGTTGTTTTCAGGAACTCACATATCCGTGTAAGTCATTTAACTGTGGATACTAGATCAATCTTGTTTTCATCCCTTAGTATGGAGGCCATACACATCAATAAAAGAGTGAGTCAGACACCAAGAGCCCAGAGGGACCCTCTTGATGTCCAGGGAGATGGCACTTAAAAGGTTGATTGGGCTCAAAAGTGTGATAGAATGAAGCTTCCTCTCTGTAAATAACACATATTCCCTCAATTTCAGGGCTTCTCAAAGGCTGCTTCTGAACTAGAGAAAAACTCAGTGCCTATGATGTGTTCTCCTTTTCCCTTAACTATTCTCAGTCACTGAGTATAAGGAAATCACTTTTATTTACTTTCTTAAAAAATTGTTATTTTGAAAACTACAAGATTCAGGAGAAAACAATTGAAAATTGTCCTAAAATAAAAAAAAGCAATTTGGAACTTTAAAACCAATATAAACTGGTAAACGTAGTTAAATATACTGTGACTGCAAATCATTAAACATTTTTAGAAATTCACAAAGGAAGTCAGGAAAGTAAAACTTCTTACAAATATCTCGCCAGGTTTTCTCTAAATTCTCCAGAAGTTTAGAATGTGCTGAATTCTACTCAAGCAGAAAGCTAGTGAAACCAATAGGGGAAGCCAGCAACAGTCATGAAAATATAAGAATACAGGACTGTCAATATTTGCTTTAATAAAATTAGCGACACTGTAATCTTTTACAAAATTCCAATTATAAAAACTTGAAACTTTAGAAATTTATGCTGGCATCATACTTTGATCCCATGTGCCTCTCTGAGATGAAATTTGTTACTTAAGATAGTTCGTCTCCTGACAATAAAAGTAATAATGATGTTGGCATTAGGATCTAGTTTCCTAAAATGCAACATATCATTAAGAAATCATAGGAAAATGTGGCTTCCAGTGGACAGAAATGCAAATAGCAACTTATCTTAGAAGGAGGATGAAAGAGCCAGAGAACAGCAAATATGGTCCTTCCCTTCCGTGGCCAAACTTGGTTGAATCCGTTGTACTAAATATGGTCTCCTTAAGCCCACCAGGAGTGATCTCTGAGCACACATCAAAGAGCACAACCTAGACAACTTGGGCACTGCTGAGTGGGGGTCCCTTTGCCCCTGAAAAATAAAATAAAAATTTATTCGAACATGTATAATGTGATATTGTGGAAACATATATCCAGGCATACAGCTATACGGCTCACTCAAGACAACAACAACAAAAAGAAATAAAATACAATTGAAAGTTGAAAAATGGTGGGAGGACTCCAAAGTCAGGAGACCCAAGGTTGGGGGCAGGGCACCATGGTTGGTGTTCTTAGTCTGGGAAAGAAGGACACCTTGAGTCATCCCAGCAGTGCTAAGTCCTCCAGCATTACACTTGGTGATAATTGGGAACTTATGTGATGCTAAAAGCATGCAAGTTATCCCTTCTAGCATTTATACTATCTCCAGGCTCTCAAAGAAAGTAAGACAAAAGGTTGCAACAATGTCATCTGCAAATAGTGATAGTTTGGCTTCTTCTTTTCCTATCTGGATACACTAAGTTTCTTTTTCTTTCCTAATAGCTATGGCAAGTACTTCCAGGACTATGCTAAATAGAAATGGTGATAATAGTGCAATCTTGTCCTGTCCCAGATTTTAAGGCTTTGTAGTTTTTACCCATTGAGAATAATGCTTACATTGGGCTTGTGATAGATGGTTTAGACTATATTGAGGAAAATCCCTAAATTCCCATTTTGTGGAGAGTTTTCATCATGAATGGGTACTGGATCTTGTCAAACACTTTCTCTGCATCTATTGATGTGATCCTATGGATTTTATATTTTTTCTTATATTGATAAAACAAAAAATTAATCAAATTATTATGTTGATTATTTGTGAATACTAAACCATCCTATAATCCTCAATATGATTCCTACTTGGTCATGTTTTATGATTTTTTCAATGACTCTTTTGGATTCTGTTTGCTAGCATTTTGTTGAAACTCTTTGCATCTGTGTTCATCAGGGACATTAGTAATGCATTTTAACTATTGGCTATCGAAAGTTGAAACTTGCAATTAAAAGTATTACCCCTCTATTGTCGGGATGCTGCTGGGGTCCCCAAGAGTGCAGGGAAAGCTGAGTTCCCTTCTACATCTGAAGCCGGCGGGAATGGATGAAAACTCAGGAATCTGGCTCAGGTTTTAAAATGCTTTATTTATCACAGGTTCAGGCATATAAATTAGCAATAGGAAAAACCCAGTGCTTAGGATTCCCAGCTAAAACCCCAGCCACGTGTAGGCCAAGATGGTGGCCACAAGTGTTAAGGCCCTGTAAAGAGGAGAAAAGACAAGACTCCCAAGAAGAGTGCAAGCTCCAAAGAGAGCCCAAAGAGAGAGAGAGAGAGAGAGAGAGAGAGAGAGAGAGAGAGAGAGAGAGAGAGAGAGAGAAGAAACAGGTTGGTTTTATACCTATGCAACTCAGACCTCCCACTAATATGGGAAGCAGGAAGGGTCAAATGTCAAATGCCCTTAGGTAATTTCTCTCAGCACCTCACATAGGCCCTATTATATGCTAATGTTTTGAACCAGGATCTGCCTGGAAATGCCTTTATAGGGTGGAGAAACGGGTTTCTGAGATGGCATGTCTCTGTACCAAACACTATTTTACTAGTACCAGTTAAATATTTATCCAAGCCTTCACAAGAGTCTTTTTTGTTTTGTATTTTAGCTGCCTTTGAGTTATCAGGGAGCCATGCTTGCTTGCTTGGAGGCAAACAGCATTTCTCTCTGGGCTAATTACTTAGGGATCCAACGTGGCCAGGCAAATATGCTGGTAAGATCTAGCTAATCCCACAATGATTGTGGTAGCATGAGAGAATATTTATACCAGCCAGTACAGAATACATGGTCAGATAAACTGCCACATTTAAACTAACCCCCTATCTACGAAGTGATCTGCAGGAGGCAATCCAGGGCAGATGCAGAGGCTTTTAGGAGTCCTGCAACACTCTATAATGTTTCATGTTAGCTAAAAGTGCGATTTGGAGACAACTGCTGGACTAGAGCCATTACCGACTGGATCCCACCGGATGTCAAAAGATCACGTGGCCGCCCACCTACAAGATGGTCAGACTTCCTTGTAAAGACCCTGAAGGAACGGTTTGAGGCTCTTCATATTCCTGAATCAACCAGATGCCATTGGGCTACAATGACACGTGATAGGGTCCAATGGAAATGTTACTGGCACCCACTCGAGCAAATCGATGAATAACTGGATTCAAGTGATCAAGTTAGCTAAAAGCATTCTTAGATTTACTACAGTGCTAATAATAGCAAAATAGCATTATCCTAGAAATGTTTTTTTAAATATTTTGAAAGCTATTTGAATGAGAATGTTTTTTCAAATATGTTGACACTTATTTACAATGGTTTATCAAGTACATGTGTTCTTTTTAATACTACACCCCATCGCTCCATTTCTCTAATCCTCCACCATTTATTCCAGATTCCTTCCAAATCCACCACCTAAGTTCCTTGACAATAACATTTTTAAATGTAATTACTGTATTTGGGTAGTGGGATCAAGTGGTTTAGACACATGCAGATACTTCATTCCTGTCCTAGAGATCAAGGCCTCTGATCCCTGTCTTTACGTTATTTCTTTCAGATCTTCTCTTCTTACTCCCTCTTCCAGTACTGTCTTTTCTTAGAATTATTGTTTCTCACATCTAGAGACTGTGATTTCCACCTTGGTTACCTCCCATTCCTGAAGCAAGTTATTCTATGTAACACAGATTAGTGAGACCATCAAGCTATTTGTCCTTGTCCTTCTATTTAATTATCATTACATTAGACATAGCAAAAGCCTTGGCAAATACGAATTACAGGACGATCTAGGCTATACTTTGGTGAGGGTGTTAAAAATCCTTTTATGTGAGCATATGGGATTAATTTATATCCAATCTAATTATTTATAGAATATAACACTGAAAATCATGTTTTGATATGACATTTTAAACTTCAAAATTTACATCTTGGAAAGGTTTATTAAACTAACCCTGGAAACAGTCAAGAAACAAAGTACTCATAGATGAAAATATTTCAGGGCATCTATACAGAGCCATCCATCTTCTATGATTTAAGTCTTCTGGTTAAAATAAAAACAGGGGCCAGAGACATAGTACAGTGAGTAGGGCATTTGCCTTATATGAAGTCTACCTGGGTTTGATCCCCAGCTTATCAGAAGTAATTCCTGAAAGCAGAGCCAGGAGTAACCCCTGAGCATTTCTGAGTGTGACACAAAAAGCAATAAACAAACAAACAACAAACAAACAAACAAATAAATAACTAGGAATGGAACTATGTTAAACACAAAGTTTCTGTCCTGTGAAAGAAACAATATCTAGAACAAAATACATCCTACTGAGAGAAAAAGTTTGGTCATTGGCCATCTGCCAATGGACTAATCTATAACATCTATAAAGCACTCAAAAAAGTTGACATAACAACAAAAGCAATAGCATCCAAAAATGGGCAGAGAAGCTAAATAGAAACTTCTTCAAAGAATACATACAAGGGTCAATATAGTATATATAGTGTTTACAATATAGTGTACAGTTGGTTAAGTGTGTTATGAAACACTATTTTTAGCACTACTCAGGAAAATTGAAATTAAAACACCAATGAGTTATCATCTCATATCATTATTATAGTCATATCATGACTGTAATAGGCACAAAAACAATTGAAACAGTCACTGCTCCGAAAGATGTTATGAAAAAAGAACCTTCATTCACTGTTGATAGAAATAGTGTCTGGTCAGCCCC
This sequence comes from Cryptotis parvus, assembly GCA_021461705.1. NCBI lineage: Eukaryota > Metazoa > Chordata > Mammalia > Eulipotyphla > Soricidae > Cryptotis > Cryptotis parvus. The sequence continues at coordinate 221,115 of JAJIBD010025122.1, forward strand.
ACAGAAAAAGCAATACAGACATCTGAAAAAATTAAGATTGAGCTTCCTTCCATAGAAATTAACAATTTCACTTCTTGGCATCTGCTCTAAGATCACAAAAGCTTCAATTCAAAAAGAATTACTCACCATACCAAAGACTTGAATCTAGATAATTCCCAAGGATAGATGAGTAGATCAAGAAGTTCTAGTCGTTGTACACTGAAATGCTAATCATTTATGTAAAAAGATGAAATTCTGTAATTCAGTATAGTTTGGACAGAATTCAATGGTTCAGTCATCTTGAATATAGAGAGTCACATGGATATCAATACCAAGGCATCTCGCTCACAATGTGGACTTAAAGAAACAAGGAGAAAAAAAATCACCAATGAGAGTTAACAGACCCTGAAGGTCTGTTTATGGAACTGAGTGTGCTAAATAGAGGTCCAAGATAAGTCGCTGGAACTTATTGGTCGAGGGATGTTGATATTCTGGTAGTAAGTATAGTGTAGGAAAATGTATTGGAGATAATTATGCCTGAACACAACTTCCTTTTAATTGGCGGAAAGATAGTCAATGATAGCAGGGATTTGGAATAAAGGAGAGTGGGAAAAAAAGAAAATCAGAAAGTTTGGAGTCAGGGAACTATGTGTTAACATAAAAATAAATACCTGCCCTTTCACAGTTTCTAAACTGATTAAATTAAAAACAAAATAAAGATAAGTATAAAAGTCTGTGATTATAATGTGTCCATATTGATCTATTAATTATAAACAGCATTCCATTATGTTGTGGGCAGAAATAAAGGAATCATCACTATTTGGTTCTCAATGTTTCTGTGGATCTAAATATTGTTAACTATATAACATAATAGTAACAGTATTATACATGGTATCTAAAAATAAATATTAATAGAACAGTGAATTTAAAGGTGGAAAATTTGAAAAATACCTTAGAGTTTCAAATTGAATTGAATCTTTATTTTAACCCTTATTTTAATGTTTATTTTTATTTTTATTTTATTTTTTTTTTTTGCTTTTTGGGTCACACCCAGCGATGCTCAGGGGTTACTCCTGGCTCTGCACTCAGGAATTACTCCTGCCAGTGCTCATGGGATCATATGGGATGCAGGGGATCGATCCCAGGCCGGCACAGGCCGGCCGCGTGCAAGGCAAATGCCCTACCCGCTGGGCTATCGCTCCGGCCCCTTAATCTTTATTTTAAGAGTATAAAATAACAATTGTATAAAATAGGAAATTTATACAGATATGCATTTACCCCGACTCCTATCAACATAGCTTACCTTCATATTTCAATTTAACATATGTTGCTTTAATTAACTCCATTTTTTCAAAATAGTTCAGTTGCTTATCTCATTTTTTCAATTATATCTGGTATGATTATATTTATTGAATATACAATATTATTTACAATATTATCTTTTCTTGGCGAAGTTCTTTGTGTTGTGAACTATTCACATTGAAAATATTCAAGTTGACTAGAAATGTTTCCAGATATGGAAAATTGATAGAATACTCTCTTAAAAACCTTCAAAAGTATCCCATAAGTATATATGGTTGATGAAAGTAGAGGGTAAGTTAACAACTGAGAAGAATTAATGTTAGCATTTATGTAACACTGTAGAACTACAAAGAAATGAATCTGACCTCTATGATCATTGTCCTTGGATATTCTTATTTATAACTGTTTTAAACAGTGCCATTTTCTTTTACATGGGACATAATTCCTTGGCACAGAACAGTCATAGCTTGGTGACTTATCTCATGACTTTGTGTCACTAATTGATATTAAATGAAAAGAGTAATTAGTCACACTGCTAAAACCTGTTGGCTGCCTTTGTAGAGATGACCGGATATCAGGCCTAACTTTATGATCTTTTTCAGTCTTCATCTATACAGATGATGATGATCAATATTACTTAACTTCTTTCTTCAAATTCCTACAAAGTTCTATTTATTCTGGCTGATTGCTTATTACACATTTATTATATTAGTATTCCCCAAGAGTCTATAAATATTAAAGTAATGCCCTAAGAATAGGCAGCCAGTGCTTCCACTATTCAAAAGAGCACCATAGAATATCTATTTCTTTTAACCATTGCCACTATAAAACTATGTACTTTCTTGACTTATATGATGTCACAACTTAAAATGTACTTGTATGAATTTCAAACTTGAAGACTCCTTAGGAAAGGAAGTTTGATCAAGAACTAAGGTGGCTAGCTTTGCTGCGACTAAGAATTACATGAACTGACTAAATAGCGGTGGTACAAAAAGGTATGTGGAATCTTCTAGTATAGAACAAATATAGTTGGGCAGTTAACTTAGTAAATTCCCCTTGAATCATGCTACATTTAGTGTGATCTTTAACATAGGCCAACTAATGGGGTAGTATTGTTTTGTGTGTTTCCATCTCTCTCTCTTGTTCACCAGCAGATAGGTCAAATTAGTTTATTTACAACCTAATATTATAACCTAATATTCCACCTTCATTACTTCATTGATTCATACTCAGTGGTAAGTCAGGGCCTTCACTTTCAGTCAGTGCTTTCAGATACACTACCATAATGGAAGCGGTAGATGCACCATCTTTTCTGAGAACTTTGCTGTAAGTTATGATACTCATATCAGATTCAAACACTTTCAGACTGGCTAGCAGAAAGTAGTATTGCCATGGCCATTAATGAGTGGACGGTAATACTGGCACTGGTATGCAGTAAATGTCTTTAAAAGAGAACAACTAATATGTTTTTATATGCCTTTGATAAACACCATTAACAAATCCACCCAACTGATATACTTGTCACTTCTATACCTGCCTTTTTTAAGTTTCTATTAATATCTTTCTTTTGGAATATATGATTGATAATATTTTTTCTTGATAGTTACTGAACTAATTAAACCGTTTCAAAAATTTTATTGTCTTATTGAACCAAGTTTAATGGTAAAAACTAGAATTCCCAAGAGCAAGGTACACAAGATCAAGAACCTCACCTTATTGCAGAAATCAGCACTCATGGCAATGGATTTTTTTCATATTGTCATTACCGTCACATAAAGGGTGTTTAGAGTAACTTAGTTTGGTAAAATTTCAATGTAAATTGTCAACAACTTAGGTAAAAGTACTTCTGTGTGGGGGTGGGGTGAGTCAATTACACCTCAAAAATATGTGCAAAATAATACTACCGATAGTATTCATTAATCTATATACCCTAGTCAATAAAATTCAAAATAATTTTGCATCTATTATTGGCTCAAAGAATTCATTTCATTCAATACATTAAAAAATAGTGGTATTGAGTCTAAAGCAATTGTATAGTGGGTCAGGCTTTGCCTTGCTCCTGGTTAAACTGAGTTCAATCTAGTCCAAATGCTCAGAGCCCTGGCAGGAATATTTCCAGAGTGCAGAACCAAGAGTAAGCCCTGAGTATCTCTGGGTGTGACCTAAAACTACCAAACCTCTGAAACAGCAATGTGCTTTATTAACATTAATTCTAAGAATATCTTCTAGACTTAGCCATTTGGAACCTAGTGTCCTATAAATTATGCCTGGTAAAGCTGTATATTCTTGTCTTTTTAATATATTATGAGAATATATACCAGAAAAATGAGATACAAGTATATGTACTAGAAGACAAAATCTTTCCTTCCCAAGAACAACTTTCCCAAGCAAGTTTTAATTTTAATTAAGAAGGATGTGGATTCTAGCAATATTTTTCAATTTATTTTCTTGAAGTGAAGGTAGAATTAAACTACTCTAAAATCTAGATCTTAAAAGGTAGCAATGTGAGAATGATGGAAAATTAGTGTCATATGATTGCTAAATGCAAATATTTGTGTGATAATTCCATACATATAAAAAATGTATGTGTAGTTATAGATCCTGCCCCTCCCTCGAGGTGCTGCAGGAGTGACTGCGGTGTTTGGCTGCGCCAACAGGCGGCAGACAGGAGACAGGCTTGTCTATGCCCAGGGCTTTGCCCGTGAACCCTGGATGGTTGATGGTCTGACATAGAAAATGACTGGTAACGAACTATAGAAATGATCCCTGAAAGTATGGGTGGGAGGGGGTGGGGTACGTTGGTGGTGGAAATGGGGCACTGGTGGAGGGATGGGTGCTGGAATACTGTATTACCAAGAACCAATTGTGAACACCTTTGTAATTGTATGTCTCACGGTGGTATAATAAAAAATTAAAAAAAGAAAATGACTGGGCCCACTGAGTCCCTGAGATGAACCCAGAGTCGCTGCAGAGCCTGGCAAGTTTCCCATGGTATATTCACGATCACGATCACGATCTTCCCGTTGATCATCTATTTGCTAGAGCGGGCACCAGTAATATCTCTATATGTCCTGTCTCATGCCAGTAGAGCCAGGGGCATCGGCTTGCTACAGGAACATAAAGAGCCTCAAACCATTATATGGTATATTCAATATGCCAAAAACAGTAACAATGATGGACCTCGTTCTTACGAATGGAGACGTTGCTGGCGCCTGCTCGAGCAAACTGATGAAGACAAGTAGGAAGACAAGTGACAAGTAGCTATAGGTAATTTTAAGTTCTAAATGAAATTTTTATCTTAGAAACACATTCATCGAGACTTTTATGATTTATTATTGCAAATATGTCCATTTTGTAATCTCTTAGATAATTTCATTTTTTTAATTGAATGTCATTTCAGTGGATTTTGGGATATGATAAGTACAGATTCAATTTCATAATGTCCAAATGACTCAATTTCCTCAGTATTGCTTACAAAGTCTAGTTAACCTATTGACCAAACATATTCTTTTTCATATAGATCTTCAGAGGAGATCAGCTTTTTATCGAGATTTACAGCCTCTTCCATTAACTTTAATAGCCACTGTAAACCAAAAATAAAAATTTTCTAATACATCTAATACTTTGCCTGGGCACCTGAAAAAATACCACTGGCATAAAGGTTTAAGGGACATAAATAAACTCACAGTTTGTGGATTGGAAATCCAAGAACATGGTGTCAACTAATTGAATTCTCAGTAAGAGTCCCTTACTCCTGATGACTTGTAAATTGCTACGTGGCTAACTCCCTACTATATTCTTACAAAGTCTTTCTTTTGTGTACATGCCTAAGGCAAACAGGAGAAAGGAGAGCAATCTTTCTATTATCTTGTATCTCCTCCTCTTTTATGGACAGTGACCTCCTCAAACAAAGTCCATATTTGTAAAACCTCACTAAATTCCATTTTTCACTCATGTACTTATATTCAAGTATAGTAATGCTGGGAGAGCTTTAAATTATTAATCTTGTGTAGACACATTCAGCACATTACATGGTGTCATTATCATATATGTTTATATTATTATAGTGGAGAATACTTTTCCAACCCATCATAGTAGCATACAATTTTATGATTTTACCCACCCTTTATTTCCCTGTATAATTACTATAATTAATTCTTAACCACTTATGAATAAAATTGATTCTATATTAGCTAGCTTAAATAAGTAAGAATTTTAAGTCTAGGTTAAATTAATCATTATGCTAACATGTAATGCTCCATGAAAATCATGTCATTCCTCCAGTAAATATAAACATTTAAGAAGCTGCTTTAACCTATATAAAATAACATCTCCAAAATTTCTATAATATTCAAAAGATAAAATTCAAAATGTGTAGTAATTGAACTTAACTCAGTTAGATGTTTTGGGTTAAAGGGGGCAATTAGACATTGATGAGAAAATAATTTTAAATTTTAATAATCACCATTTATAAGAGTATTGAAGAGAATAAAATTAAATTTCTGTTAAATACCCATATATATGCATATAAAATTGAAGAATAAAGAAATGTATCAATCAACTCAAAACTTCAAAATATGTTGAAGCTTTCTTCACACATACTATTTCTCAATAAATCATAAATAAAAGCCACAATATAAGTAAAAAATGAATGACTTAAGCACCCACAAAACATGATTTAGAGCAGAAATTTGTTAGTTGAACAATAAGCCATACTATAGTGATTAAATACACCCCAAAAATAAACAAATAAATAAATGAATATATTGCCAAGGGGAAAGGTAAATGAGAAAGGTCCCAAAGACATCCTTGGAGGAAACTGGCACATTGGTGATAGACATAATGTACTCACTGTAACCTCTAATACATGAAAAAAAAACACTTAGGTGCTTGCAAATATATGTAATCTAAATAAAGATAAATATCGCCCAAAAAATTAAGTAATACACAGATTCATATAAACAAGTATCTACATTTTTAAAAGCAACCATAGCGACACTTTTTAGAGTTGGTATATTCATATGATCAGACATTTTTAATGGAAATAATTTGTAAACTGAATTGAACTTGCAGAAAATTTGTTGAAAATCAAATATATAAACAGGTATTTCCAGTAAAACAATTTCAACCCACTAGCATTTAGTAGATGAAACCTGCATTTGTTTTGTTAAAGTATTTCAGCTATCCTGACAGGTCATTAAGCATGTGTGATTTCAACCAGCCCTTTGCGAGACAGTACCCTATATACCCACACTCCTGCTAGATGTCAACACCAAAATGGGCTTTGATGATTTCTACTTGCTGTTTCCTTTCTGAAAACATTCTATTGGGAGATAATTGAATGTCCAAGACATTTAAGAAAGTAATGAGTATGTTCAGTGTCCATTATAAAAACAATAGAAGGAAGCTTCAAAACAAGTGATTTTCATATGCCTTCTAAAGTCTCAACAATGACCTTGATTCTTTCCTACCTCTCTCAGGGTTCATTCCCAAATTACCTGAAGTTCCAACTTATGCCAAGTCTGGTTCCAGAATCTTCAAACAAAAACAATTGTATTAAATACAAAACGTGAATTCAGGAGTAGATGCATAATATAGAACAAAAGTTGTGTTAACACATTAAGGGGCAGGAGAGATAGTGTTTGCATTGCATGTGCCTGGTCCAAGTAAACCCCCTGTGCCCCATGTCATTTCTGGACACCACAAAGAATGAAGACTCCTGAGAATAGAGTCAGTAGTAGACCCGTAGCACTTCAAAATATGGCCCAAATTATCCCAATATCCCAAATAAAAGCAGTAAGAATTATGGAGGCAGCACTCAAAAGGAAAGACAGACAGAGAGAGAGGGAGAGAGAGGGAGAGAGAGAGAGGCATTGGTCATGGAGGTGGCTGGCACAGTTGGAGGGGGCTGTGATATAGGGTATTTGCACGTTAGTGTTGAAAACTGATCACTGATGATGGACTTAGTGTAGAAACATTGCACAGCTGAAGCTCAATCATGAACAATTTTGCAACTGTGTATATCATGGCTTTTCAGTTTAACAAAAAAAAGAGCTTTGGAGGCAAACCTACATTTCCACTCTAATATGAAAACCAGTAAACCTAATGTTATAATTTTAATTCAAATAGAATATAACAAATCAAAGAAAAACACTGAACAACTATGACATCTGCGAGAAGATGAAAAGTTTAATGGCAGCTAACTTATGTAACTTTTAAAATTTTGTCAAGTTTAATATGTATCTTAGTATGTTAAGAGAAAATGGTTGATAATGAAAAAATCTACAATTTCCAAATAAGTTGAAGAAAAAGGACAGAGGAGGAAAAGGGTTGGAAGAGGAGGAGAATGAGGAAGAAAGTAAGACAAAGAAAGTAAAACACAAGAGGAATAATTTATCAACTCATCTAACTTAAAAAATTGAAATGAAGGGTGCTATCACCAATAACGAGCTTAAGGAAAACATCGAGATATGATGATAACTAAGAATAACATTTACTTCTCAGTCTGTTATTGTGATGTTATTTGAAAGTGACATAAGAACCTTCACTTATATGATATTATTTTGAATTTCTTACAGAAAATAAACCTTGGAAAAACCTTTACTACCTTCTTCTTTACATCCTGTTGACAATCCTGACATTTTGTTAGGTATTAAAATAAATAAACATTAAGTAAAAGTAGTCATTAAAAAGTAATGATTAATAAATTATTTGAAGCTAAACTTTTCCTCAAGAGAAAAATTGTGTGTTTAAAAATAATTAAATCATGGAGTGTGTGTATGTGTGTTAATGTATTTGTGTATATGAAAGTATTCAGTTATGGATGTGTATTGGTTATACATAAAAATATTTGATGTATCAATTTTACAAAGATTATATCTCAATAAATACATGACATAAAATATGTCACAAAATGTTTTACTATGCAAAAGTTGTAGTGTTCTGCTTGATCACTTGATCACTTGACATCCCGTTGTTCATCAATTTGATCGAGTCGGTGCCAGCAAAGTTTCCATTTGACTCTATCATGTGCAGTGTAGCCCGATGGCATCTGCTTGCTCCAGGAATACGAAGAGCCTCAAATGGTTCATTCAGGTCTTGACGAAAAAGTCTGACCATCTTGTAGGTGGGTGGCCATGTGATCTTTTGACGTCCAGTGGGATCCAGTCGGTAACGGCACTAATCCAGCAGTCATGTCAAAGTCACATTACATGTCCAGCCCATCTGATTTTCGATTCCTTGGCAAACGAGACAGCGTCCCTGACTCTGGAACAGCGACGGAGGTCAGAACTCCGGATTCCTTCTATCACTTAAGTGAGCTCTGTTATTCCTCGCATAGCTCTTTCAATTCCTCTCTGGGAGACCTGAATAGCATTCACATCCTGTTTTCGTAGGGCCCAGGTCTCTGAGGCGTATATTAATGCAGGGAGAACGGTGGAGTCAAAGAGATGTGCCCGGAGCCAGAGGTTCTTTGTCCTTTTTATGAAGATATGCCGACTGTCTATCTTCACTCCCATTCCTTCCCATTCTAATTGTCGAATGACATTCTCGAGGGTGCGCTCAAGAACAGAGCATAGTATTCTGTTGTGCCCAAGATATTGTTTTGTCTAAAAATAATTGTTAACTTTAGTTATTTCTTTTCTTAAAAAAACAACCATATAGCTAAAACATGGCTATTAGTTCCAATTTTTTTACTGGGATCAAAGCTGTAATGAGGTTTATATACAGACTTGAAGAGCCTTTCTCGGAAACACTGTTCAACTGAGTCGAGAGTTACAGTTTTCAAGTATTTAGAGAACAGATAAGATGCTGTTAATCAACAATATGACTCAAAATAAATTTTCAGTGAATCAAAAGTGTGTCACTGTGGTTGGCAAAAGAGAATCAGGTGAGATGACCATCACCTGCAATCCAGGAAGGTCTTGCCAGAGCTTGAAACCCCAACTCCTTGATTTTGGGCTTCCCAATTGTCAGCATTGTGAGAACATCACGTTGTTGTTTTTGACTAAATCATCAAATCTGTGGTATTTTGAGATGAAGCCTGAGAAGCGTAAGTTGATGGATTTGAAAGGCTCATGAGCCCCCCATCTGAAGTCTCCAGAACCTTTTCTGAGTATCTGAGCTGTTTGTAGGAATAAAGGAGTTGAAGAGTTACCCCCAAAACTCCACTCATGCCAAGGAATTTTGAGCAGCCCTGACACTGCTGGAAATTACCTCTTACATTAATAGCTAACATTAACAGGAGCTGTCGTCCTCAATTTCAAAATCTTCCCCGAACTCCTATCTTTTGAAGTTTGTGACAGTGATGGAGACAGGGTGGTTGGACTGATCCACTGAGTTTCTGATTAGGAAATGTTTCCGTCACAAATGTCTGTGACTGCCGAGAGGCAATGCTGTCAGTGAAAGACCTTAGGACTAAGAATATCCTGAACCTCTTCAAGTTAGAGAGTAAGTCAGTGGGTGGGGAAGGGACAAAAAATCTTTCACATTCTAAGAAGCTGAGTAGAAAGTGTTTAAATTGGAAAAGTTAATATTTAGGTCATGTGGTAAGTCCATTCAAATCTCTGAAATGATCCATCAAGGAGACAGTATTCACTACGTCCTGTCGTTTTCCCAAGAGGAGATGGTGTGAGGAAAATAATAGGAAGCCATAAAAACTTTCTGTTTTCACTTTAAGCATGTCCTTTACATGCTATCAAAATTAAATGAGCTTTAGCTTGCTTATTTGAAGTTTAGATTAGAGATTTGTGAAACTGCACTGTGTTTACCAGGATTTTCTGACATTAATCATTCATGTAACCATGATATAATGACTAAAACTAAAATGATAAAAGCAATAATGGTAAGTGAACTACAAACTTTCCATTTAACCTATATGTTAATATTTTCTGTGTTGTAGTTCTTTTTACTAGGATCTTATATTGCGCTTGCTTTTATGAAACTATGAATTTAATACCTATTGAAACCTTGCTATTTTGTTGTTCATGGCATGAGTTAAAACTTTATTAATGTCAGCTGTATTTTTCATTATGATAACTACACATTACTTAACCACAAATATGTTTAATAAGTCACATTAAAATTATCTGGACAGTACATTTTGAGTAAATGCCAGAATTATCCCAAAACATAGTGAAAACATATTTATGCAGATTTCTTCAAGATACTTTGTTTCTGTTGAGATTGCTCTGTAATAAAACAAAATAAAGTACTATGAAAGTACATTTTTTCCATAGTCTTTCATTTTATTATTTAATTTTGTGGATACTTTCATTAATGGAGAGCTTAATGATTGGTATCTTTATTTATTTATTTATTTTTTTTAATTTTTTATTTTAACAATTACAAAGATATACAATTAAAAAGTTCATATTTGGGTTTTGGTCATACAGTGTTCAAGCACCCATCCCGCCACCGGTGCCCATCTCCCACCACCAACGTCCCGGTTCCCTCTCCCCTCCCCAGCCCTGCTCCATGGCAGGTTCTTTATTTCTTTCCATTTCTCTCTCTTTCTCTTTTCCTTCCCTCCAGACTATGGATTACAGAACATACATTAAAGAGTTGTCATGTGTATCTTTTTGCCTCTATTTAATGCTCAGTTCTAGGTTGGCATTAGCACCCTTGAAAATTGTTAGAACCCTGTTCCATTTTCTGTCTTACCTAGCCTCTGACTCCCACATGTTTGTGATAATTTCCACCTTTGACAAGACCTCCTGATATATGTTTCACTTGACCTTGGATATTGGTATCTTAATATGTACATATATTTATGTTATGCAGATAAATGCAGTCATTCTGTGTCTGTCTCTCTCCTTCTGGCTAATTTCGCTCAACATAATCTTCTCCGTGTTCATTCATTTATAGGCAAATTTTATAACTTCATTTTTTCCTAATAGCTGCATAGTATTCCATTGTGTAGATGTACCAAACCTTCTTTATCCAGTCATCGATTTTCGGGCACTCTGGTTGCTTCCAGATTCTGGCTATTGTGAATAATGCTGCTATGAACATAAAAGTAGGGAGGGATGGTGTTTCCGCTGCATATTTTTGGTTTCCCAGAGTAGATTCCCAGGAGTGGTATGGCTGGGTCAAATGGGAGTTCAATTTCTAATCTTTGGAGGAATGTCCATATTGTTTTCCAGAAAGGCTGTACCAGCCGGCATTCCCACAAACAATGGTTGAGTGTAGTAAAAGCAACGCAAAATTCTATGAAAGTACATTTATAGACCCTTGAATTTAAAAAGGACTTGGAGAGCTATTAATAGAGAAACTATATTGCCTGTATCTTATTCATTGAAGATCTTTGAACTGGGATTCAATGCAATTATTTTAAGAAAGCATCAATCAAAAAATTATGAGAACTCATTCAGATCACCAAGAGAGATGAATCTGAAATTTAAGATACATAATAAGTAACAAGTATATATAGCCAATTTTAATTAATGTTTGTTAAATGTAGTAAACTATTCTCAACAATTTTTTCTATCTTCAAATTTTATTCTCCTAAAATACTCTGACTTTCGTTACTCCTCACAACATGCTTTGGTTTTTCACTTGAATGTGCATACCTTGGGTTTTATTTTTTTGTTCACATTTGGGAGAGAGACCCAAAGCGATTTTGCAGGGCTTAGAGTTGCTTTCTAATGATTCTTTGACAACTAGTCCTATAGTTTAATGCAAGGACTCCAGGTGGCCTGGTGGTTTCAGGGGATGAATGGGGGCTGGCTGCATGCAAGGATTATGCCTCAGCTCCTATGCATCCAGCCACCAAGTTTTAATATTTTCATGTTAACAAATTCAGTTTGCTTCTTTTGAACAACATGAATTGCAGGGTAAAATATACAAATGCATGCAATTTTGCAAGTACCTAAGTATAATCCTCTGGATATTGCACACTAATAATTATGAGTATTTCAAGAATTAGTGAAATATTTCAAACTTGGTTAAACAATTATTGTGTAAATATGGATAATATTGACACATGATAGAAATGTACCATACAACAGGTTAATAATATGTTTTCAAAATCCATTAGAGGGATCAATGGAGGGGTACCTAAATGACCCCCAAACTTAGGCTATATAACTAAGGATAGGGAAGCATAAAATTGAAAGACAGAAATGAAGTAGATGGAAAGTTACAGGGGTCAGAAGCTGTTAAGGAGATGATAATTAACTATAACAACAAATAAGACTGAAAGAATGAAATCCAAACCGCAATCACAAGACTTTTGCAAAGTGCTGCCAAGGAATTGGGACTGGGAATTGGAATGGGAATTGGGGTTGCTGGTGGAAGAGATCTGGTATAGGTGATGGGGTTGGTTTTCAAAAATTGTATTCGTGTACCAGGGGCCAGAGGGATAGCACAGCAGGTAGAGCGTTTGCCTTGCATGCGGTTGACTGGGATTCAATCCCAATCATCCCATATGTTCCCCCTAGAACCACCAGGGGTAACCCAGGAGCATTATCGGGTGTCAACCAAAAAGCAAAAAAAAAAAAATAAAAAAGAAAAAAAAGAAAAGAGAATGGTATACCTGAAAGCCAACTATGGATAGATTTTTAAGTCCAATTCCAAAATTCAAAATGAAGACTTAAAGTACTTTTTTGGTTGTTCTCAAAAGGTCTACCTCAACACTTGCATTGTTCTGTCACTGCATTTCTGGATTCAAAACTATTATAATCCATGTATGCTATGCAATTGGGACCTAATTTGTCATTTTGTCAGTGGTGGATGTACCTAAGACATAACATAGTCTGTAACTTGCTTTAGTTGCTAGGACTCAACATACATAAAACACAGTTTTCAACAGTCGACTTAGAAGGCAAGGGTTGATCAGGCCGGTAACAGCCTGAAATTGATAGTAGTCGATTAACCCAAACCTAGCATATGCCAGTAAATAATTTATAAAGATATACTCCATTCTCTACTGTGAGGCATTGCTATATTTCAAGGTGCCAACTGGAAGTTATCAGCTCACCTGTAAGCAAAATGCCAGTCTGAGACTAAATAAAAACCTCTTATATGATTAAAAGCACCCTCAACCTAATTAGTACACGAGGATCTCCAGGTTGGGGAGAAATGTTTTATTTCTAAATGTGCAATGCATATCTTAGCATCCCTGTGACCTGATACAATCACAACAACACCTTTTGTACATAGAGACAATTAACGGACTGCTTTCTTTTTTGGTAGATTCTTAAACTTCTGTAACTGCCAACCCTTGAGTCAGAGAAGCAGTGCTTTGAAATGTGAATTTTCTAACTCTGTTACTTATCACAAGTAATGAACTTTACTTAAAAGCGTGGCCAAATCTAGATCTGACACATGCCAAAAATTGAAAATCAAAATTTGGGTTATAAGCTGATACAAAATGTTTTGTACTTTTTGTCTGGCATTTATCAAATGGCTTTTACTGAAAAGAAAAATGTGTTTGAACCAGTAATAATTGCACTCTACTGTCTGAGTCTTAACATGAAAATATTCGCGTGGGAGAGCAAGTCCATTTTTATATCATAATCTTGGGAGAATTAAAAGCCTTATGCTTTGGTGTTACTCTAGAGGAATTTGGGTCATATTACCCCCAGCCATCTATATCATATAAAATGGACTGTAGATGCTTTTTACACCATTGCCAATATAATAAAATGGGTAGACCAGTTGTCTTTTGAACTCCCTTAAGCATTGATTACCTGAAGTAAATGGCTCTTTAATATTTTAGCTAATGTTAACAGGGAGTCTTTTATTCCAGAGGAATAATAAACCACTTGAAAAATTTCCACTTGAATAAGCTAGGCTTATCTAGGAAATCTTGCTTACAACTTAATAAATAAGTCCATTTGGGATAATCTCCTATTTCATTTTATTTGATTATGTATTTCAGTATTTTTTGGCATTAAGATTCATAAAATTAGAATCTTTATCATGTCACATAATTGTTTCTAATGTTGGGTATTGGAATGTTTAAATATAGTCTCTTCAATTGAACTGATCATAATGCAATGTTATCTGGATATATGACTAATATAAATTTAAAGCTACCAAATTCAGAATTTTACTAACAGATAAAATGTTATTTCCTGACAAAAGAATAGATTTCTAGTGGATCATATTAATAATTCATAGATAATTTAAACTATGTTTAACCTTTTCTTTGACTCAATAAGTCTGTATATTGTAAATGAAAATGCTATATATAGATATGTAAAGGCAGAAAACAGAATATTTAATAAATAACTGTTTTGTGGTCAGACCCTCTTATCTTCTAAAATGTATAACAATTCTGCCTGAATGGTGACCCCAATTCTGCATACTTCTGCTCCCCTTGATAACTTCTTTACATATAAACAGTTAGTAGAATTTCCCTTAAGAATTATTTTAATAACCTCCAACATCTTACCCTTACACAATCTCAGTATTTTAGTTCCATCAGGCTATTATATAAAGTAGAAATGCCTTTGATTTCTATTATCATTTTTAGGTTCTCTTGTTTGAATTCCTTCATTTTAATTATTCTATGCTCTATTCTGAGACTCAGTATGGAACCACAATCTGGGAAATAGACACAGTTCTTAACAGGGCTATCCTAATATCTTCCATAATATGGCGTCCATCTACTTATAAATAGATTTCTTTAACGGGAAAATTATCCGAAAATACATTTCTAAGACCAAATCCATGTCAATATACGCCAACAATCTGGGTGATCACAGCCCGTTACTGAGTAATAGTGCTTCAGACTTGCACTCGTCTTCCTGAGGTGAGGAATAGAAATAATAGCCATGAACTTTACCTACAATATGTCTCTAGTGAATTTAACTAGACATACATTTATTTTCACCACAAGTCTAAAATAATTTTGTTCCCATCTAATTTTAAGTCCTACAGTGTATACAACTTAATAGTTAATAGCCTAATAGTTAATTTATTAATAATTATACATAATTATTTTATATAGTATAAACATATAATATACAATAAATATTTTAAACATATAATATAGATGTATAAAATATAAATGAATATAATAAATATATCAATAATATATAATTATTTTAATAATATGTGATTAAATACTAATACTAGTTAATATATTGATAATAACTTAATATTTAATAAGTATATATTAACATATAAACATTTAATCACAGTACTTTGTGTCTATGACCTGGAACAATAGCCAAATGTTAGGTCTACTCAAGTTTATATGTCTTACTTGATTACTAAGGGTCTTTTTCAGTGTATGTCATTCACTTTCAATATAAGTAACATCTGTTCTTTTCAGTGGGACATACTCCATAGTGCTCAAGGGCTTACTCCCGGCTCTATACTCCACTCACTATATGTGGTGTCACATGCAATCAAATTGGGCTACGTGCAAGGAAAAACCCACAAGTCCTGTACTAACTTCTGGCTCTCAATAAATATAAATTCTTTAAACTAAGGAAATAACTTCTATCCAAAAACTCTTCAAATAAACCTCTATAAATGGAACATTATGAAATAACAGTAATAAATAGTAATAGGCTCCTTTTATTCATTTCATAACATCTCAATTTATAAAATGTATGCTGTGACTTCACCAACATTATTGACAAATACATAAAATAGTTATATCATCATTTTATAAATATAGTCTAAGTTATCTTACTAATGTGATCAATTATAACTGCAAATATTAAAAGTTTTAATATTCATTGTATGCGTGAATCTAGCTTTATCTCTTCAATTACAAAATCTCCTAACCAATAATGCATATACTTACAATTATAAAGTAGAGATAACATTGCTAATTAAAGAAACCTAATAAGAAACATAATATCATAGATGTAGACATTTATATAGCTTATTAAATATATGTAAATTGTTCCAGTTTGGCAATGCTGGAAACAGGAATCACTTGATCACTTGAATCCCGTTATTTATCGATTTGCTCGAGCGGGCGCCAGTAACATTTCCATTGGACCCTATCATGTGCCAATGTAGCCCAATGGCATCTGATTGCTTCAGGAATATGAAGAGCCTCAAACCATTCCTTCAGGGTCTTGACAAGGAAGTCTGACCATCTTGTAGGTGGGCTGCCACGTAATTTTTGACATCCCATGGGATCCAGTCAGTAACGGCTCTAGTCTAGCGGTTGTCTCCAAATCGCATTACATGTCCAGCCCATCTGATTTTCGATGCCTTGGCAAACGAGACAGCGTCCCTGACTCTGGAACAGCGACGGAGGTCAGAGCTCGGATTCCTTCACTCACTTGAGTGAGGCGTGATATTCCAAGCATAGCTCTTTTGATTCCTCTCTGGGAGACCGAATAGCATTTTCATCCTGCTTTCATAGGGCTCAGGTCTCTGAGGCATATGTTAATGCAGGGAGAACTGTGGAATACAAAAACAGAAAGATAATTTCATTTAAATTATACTTTTGGAATAGTTTGAAACATCAGAATGATTCTTTACTTCCCCAAGTGAAAAATAATTGAGTTTCAAAGGCTTGCACTGCATAAACAGAAAAGAAGTGAGTTTGCCCAGAATCGGATAAAACAAATAAGATCAGAGTTAAGTAATTGAGATTGTGTGTTCATATTGTCCCTTACAGTAAGGAATTATTTAAGGTTAAAGAATGAAAGGAAGTATGAGAGGAAAGAAAAAGGAGGTAGAAGAGAAGATTTGCCTATATATGCACTGTATGATTATTATGGACACCCAGATCATAGTTCTAAGTAATAGAATTCAATAGACGCCAGATTTTTACTTCCCAGATCAAATTTTATTAGGAGAAATGAATTTCTGGTATGAAAGATTTTTGCCTGAGTACAAGAAGGAAGTGTCAAAACTAACGTCAGGCTCGACCTCCCACGAGGATAGGGATATTTAGACTTCACAGTGATGATTCCAGAGCATCAGCTCTGTCTGCAAGCGCCTTGTGGTACCAGGAGACCATGCACTCAACTCCAGGAATTTCACAAGGGCTGCTGTGCTTACTGTGACTCTGCATGGCACATGGCACTACAGGTAGTGAATGTCTTCGCCAGATCAACAGTAGCACAGAACCCAGTGACCTGTGACAATCATCCCAGGAGTTTTGAAGAGCAGACAGATTGCTTAACACTGCACATGGGTGCTTAACACTGCACATGGGGAGGGGGTTGGTGGGGGCTGGGGTAAACCATTCCTCTCAGCTCTGCTGGAGAGGAAGTTGGTAATTAAAACTGCCTAAGTAGCTTGCACTGATGAGTTTGAAGGCTGAGTGGACTCTTCCCTTGAGAGGGAATTCTCTGAAGAATTTACACATTGTTGCTCTCCGCGAATGACAGGCCAAACTTCCTTCCTGTCAGATCTCAGAAGAAAAGTAAAAATTCAAAACGGAAATTATGCTGACATAATTTTGAAGGCTATCAAACCTAAAACGTGATGACTAAAAATACCTTGTCTATTCGGAAGTCTCAACGCTGAATATTTACTTGAAATAAAGGATAGTAATGTTGCCAAGAGAACATATGTTTGAGATGAAGTAAAACTTTCTTACCTAGCTGTCACAAGATTTATACTCCTGCTGAAGTGACTTACATAACCAAGTTCTCCATCTCCAGTCTTAAAAGGAGAAAAGTCATCTTAAAATTTTAAACTGGTTGATAGGATTAAATCAAGTTGTATTTACGAAGCGCTTTTCAAACCTCTATGCTATTTATTGCTGCTTCTGTCATCAGACCCTCTCAAGTGTGACTTTTGGAAAAGCCACCGGATTCACACCGTGGTTCTTAGAAAACACAGGCTCTAAATATAGGTAATAGGGTGTGAAGCGTGTTTCCATTTTCAAAGAAAAATGGCTCTCTAAAAGCCTCTTTTACTATACATGTATATGCATTTTTCTTTTTTGGTTCCAGATTTCTATGAATGGTGATTCCTGAAGTATTCCCAAGGTAGTGACAATAATATGGAACGTAAACAATGATGCTAATTATATTGGAGGACCTACCTCACTGCTGGCAGGTCAATGGAAAATCCTCCTGAGAGCACTGTGCAGACTCCAACTAATGAGCTACTGCTTGATAATAACAACCTTTCTGGGAGCACTGTGGAGGGTGGAGCAATGTGAGTGAAAATGAGAAGTGTCACCTTCCCTAACACTGCATCTTCTTGGCACCGGAGTGCCTGGGGACGGAAAGGGAGGCGTCCATTGTTTCCCTATGGCAAGGTCAATTATACTGGGGAAAAAGAGGTTGGAATGTAATGCTGATCACAACATTGCTAGTTATTGAGTGAGCTTAGAGCATTCACTGTTTTAGAAGATCAGGGGTTTCAAATGTTATATACTTTTGGAAGGCTATTCTCTTTTTGATTGTCAAATTATGATCTAATTTCTTTCAACTTGAATATGTGATTTGTTTTTCATCCCCTTAACGTTTTCATAAACCTGATCTAAGGGTAATGTACTTGCTTTTTTGCAAGTAAAGCTACTCAAGCAGTTTTTCACTCATCTGTGAGTGCACACAGAGAAACTAGCCAGAATCAGGAGATAGTCCTTACCAGGAACTGAATTTTTTCTCTGTCACTGTCTTGTAGTTTACAGACTTCAACCTAGAGGGAAAGTATCTGTGGTTAAAACTGGTCAGTAGTACTTTGGTATATAAGCTGAAGTAGACTGCTACCCGTGGTGTACTCAATATGCCAAAAACAGTAACAATAATGTACCTCATTCTCAATGAAAGGAGTAGTTATCTTTGTGCATAAGACATTTTAATTGAAACTTATTTAGTAAGATATGAGGGGAGTGAAATATGAGTTCTGGAGAGAACATGAGCATCTCCAGTGAAAATAAGGCAGAAAAAGAAACAGAAAAGCAAACAAGCACACAAGCTTAAAGAACAAGTTGACAAACTCATCTTTTATTTTGTTTTATTATTTTATTTTGGGTGATCCAAAGGCTTACTCCTGGCTCTGCACTCAGGAATTACTCATGCGATATGCATCAGACCATATGTGATGCCAGGGATCAAACCTAGGTCAGCCACCTGCAAGGCAAGCACCTTCCCTGCTGTTCTCTCTCCAGCTCTCAAATAAGTATCTTATAAAGTCTAATTTCCCTCTAGTTATTACAAGATATATTTTGTAGGGACTTAAGTAATGCAGCAAAAGTTCTAAAGTAAATTAAAAATTTCCTCCAAAGATAGTCACTTGAAATGATACACCATTTTTAATTAGATTTTTTCTAATAACATGGTACAAATTTTTGCAAAGCAGGGAGAAAGAAGATGACTTTAAATACACATAAAGAGACACTATAGGCTAATAAAGAAAATCTACTTAATTTTATTGATTTTTTCCTCTCTCCCCACAGTTTAAATTCCCTAGTCCTTGTGGTGATTCACAGGTTTCATCCAGAGGTGAACACGAGGTCAAAATTCAATTTTACTTTATCTTTAGGGTTGATATTTAGAAAATCATTCTGTGGTATTAGAATGTAAGAGCAATATCATTACTCTTACATTCAGGCATCAATCTAAGAAATAGGCTTTATATATTCTCTAGAAGTTAAAATTTCAACATATATAACATATACTTGTAAACTTATAAAAGCACTAGCAATGCTTATTGTTGTTAAGCTATGAGTGTGTTTTAAAAAACATAATATTGATTCAAATGTTTATGTGTAAACGGGACATTCCCATCAGTAATCGAGGTCTCATGTAGTCCCCAGGACCGTGAACAGGTTAGACATACGTCATAGCACAAGTTATTTTCTTTCTTAATCATTATACAACTGTTGCATTGCTGAATGAGGAAAATGTTTTCCCAAGTAATTGTCTGAATAGTACACAAAATATTTCATGCCATTTTCAAAACTAATTTTTTCACAATGTCATGTCTAAATACAGAAAAGCATGTTCAGCTGATGCTTTTCATGCTGAAGTTTTAGTTAACCTGCCTTTACCTAGAGAGAATTGGATTGAGGGACTGGCCACAAAAGCATTCTCTCTCTCTCTCTCTCTCTCTCTCTCTCTCTCTCTCTCTCACACACACACACACACGTAGACACAAACACTCACATATGCATGACATGCTGAAATATGTGCTTAAATTTCTTATTCATGAGTTACTATCTGGAAATTGTTATGAAAATTTATGATTTTTCTCTGTCTCCCTATTCTCTGATGAGCTCTCTCTCTTTGCTATTGTTATCAAGTCAAGTAAAATGTGATAGACATTACAGATCCAAGGTTCTGTGCCATTATATATTCCAGAAGATATGTGTTCAATTATTATATATGACATAGAAAATGTTTTCATATATCAAAAACATTTACACATATTTAAATGTCATGAAAATTGTTGCATATAAAATTTCTTCTCAATAAGCCATTTATTTATTTATTTATTTATTTATTATTTTTGCTCTTTTGGGTCACACCAAGCAATGCTCAGGGGTTACTCCTGGCTCTACACTCAATAATTACTCCTGGCCGTGCTCGAGGAACAATATGGGATGCCGGGGATCGAACCCAGGCTGGCACAGGCTGGCCGCATGCAAGGCAATGCCCTACACTGGGTTTTCACTCTCACCCTCAACAAACATTTTAATTCAAGCTTAATATCTTGATTCTGGGCAAAAAAATGTGCTTTATGCCATCAATGCCATACCAGTACACTGTCCTCTCATGTGACAAAACTCAGGCAGCACACAGAGACAATCACACCATACTGTATCATGAAATCTTATGAATTGCAGAAGCTTGATGATCAAAGAATACCTACCCTTTTAAAACATACATAACTAAATATCTCTGCTAGGACAGGACAGATACATAGATAATGTGTGTCATTGATCGAATTCCAGTGCATGTTTGTTATAGTAGCAATGAAGACTATTCGCACTTCTCTGGAAATTCTTTAAAATGACGTATTTAGAGAAAAGCTGAATAGTTTCCCAAAGAATATATAAACAGATTTTGTCGGTATATGACAATTATGTACCTTATCAAAGGTGAATTATGTGCACAGAATGCAAATAACAATGACTACAAGACATCTCTTGACACATATAAGAATGGACTATAGCAAAGGTACACCAGAACAGGACCTCATAAAAATCACTTGATCACTTGACATCCTGTTATCCGTTGATTTGCTCAAGCAGGCACCAGTAAAGTTTCCATTTGACCCTATCACATGCCAGTGTAGCTCAATGGCATCTGGTTGCTTCGGGAATACAAAGAGCCTCAAACTGTTCATTCAGGGTCTTGACAAAGAAGTCTGACCTTGTAGGTGGGGGGGCCACATGATCTTTTGACATCACGTGGGGTCCAGTTGGTAATGGCTCTAATCCAGTGGTCATCTCCAAATCGCATTATATGTCCAGCCCATCTGATTTTCGATGCCTTGGCAAACGAGACAGCGTCCCTGATTCTGGAACAGCGACAGAGGTCAGAGCTCCAGATTCCTTCTCTCACTTGAGTGAGGTGTGATATTCCAAGCATAGCTCTTTCGATTCCTCTCTGGGAGACCCGAATAGCATTCTCATCCTGCCTTCAGTAGGGCCCAGGTCTCTGAGGTGCATGTTAATGCAAATAAAAATGTCAGGGTAAAAGTTACACACAGTCACTATTGGTCCAAATGTAAACTGGTTTGGCTTTTAGGTAAACGGGTCAGTTGGAGTGTACATAAAAAGCATACTTTTAACAAAGCATACAATACACTACAATTAGATCTGTTATAATGATTTCCTTATGCAAAGAACACCAAAAAACCCAAGTAATCCAAACCACATATAAACACTCCTATATTCATTGTCTTACTCCTTTACCATAATCAAAGTCAGAAAGCAACCGTTCAGATGTGAGTGGATAAAGATTTGATAAATAATACATGATAGAACATTACTCAACTACAAGAAAAGATAAAATCTTCCCCTGTCAACAACATGAACGGAACTACAGGATTTCTTGTTAAGGAAGATATGATAGAAAGAGAAGCAAGTGCAAGTTGATATCAGTCATATGTAGAAGTCAAGCAGAGAAACAAAGTCCAATGAAACAGAGCTTTGGGTAAAGACTCAATTAGAGTCTACCTGGAGCAGCAGTGAGTCTAGCAGGGAGGCTGTCAATAGATTTCCGCTGTTCAGTGAAGATACTGACTCATGATAGGTGCCACGAGTAGAAGAGTATGTTTGACCGGATCTGAACAATTCCATAAACACATGGCCTCAAGGTAGATGTCAAACTGGGCTTTAATATATACATATATATGCATATATATTAAATATTCTATGTATATATATATATATCTATATATATATATATATTCAAAAATTTTGTCTTCTCCCGTTAATTGCATATTACTGTGAGGACAAACCATTTCAACCAAAGAGATAGTATGATCTACAAAGTGTACAAAAATAGACGACTATAGTAGTCCTCAGTGAATGGAGGCAATGCTTTAAAAACTCACAAAGGGTTGTACTCGAAAAATTTTGAAACTAAAATGTAACATAATTGATAACAGTTATTGGATTTGTAGTGGTTATTTTTAAAATGGCAAGCAAATTATATTTTAATTGTAGTTAATATTACTGAACACAAAACTGTGTTCAGGAAAATTGAGTCCCTCAATTTTCTTTATATTGTAGATTTCTTTAACAAAAGATTCAAAATAAAAAATGTGTGGAAATAATACATGAACTTTCTTTTCCTCATAAAGACTTGGATTATATAATGTTCCCTATTGAATTTTCTTTTAGAATCTCTGTTTTATCTTTTAAGGCTCACCCTTACTTTGAAGGAATGCATATTTTTCTTTGTCTTTTCTTACTTCTTCTAGTGTAGCTTTGTTTTCTCTGATACTCCACGATCTCTTCTCTGATTTACTGTAATTTGTATTTAAACAGTAATCATATACAATAAGAATAAATTGTGATATATGACAATGGTGATGTATTTATACAAAGCAAAATCGACCAAATGTGGTGCCTTTTTCTTTTTTTTTCTTTCACTTCTTTTTTGTTTTGCCTGGGGCACACGTAACCGAGTTTAAGGATTTATTCCTGGCTCTGTGCTCAGGTATAATTCTTGGCAATGCTCATTGTGACGGATGCCAGCTGAGGTACTGGGGATTGAACTTGAGTCAGCTGAAAGCAAGGCAAGCACCAATGTTCTTTTATAATCTCTAGTCCAGTAATTTCCTTTTTTTTATTAGTACATTTTACTTTGCATTTTCCCTGATCCATTTTTCTTCTTAAAATTATATTGCTTATTTAAAAAATTAATATATATTATGTCAGATTTTTTGTTTCTTTTTTTTTGAAAAAAAATTGCCCTTTATGAAAGCTAGAGAATTATTTAGACTAGTTAGACTTTTTATTTAAAGTCTAAGTAGTCTTTTACTCTATCCCATTAATATAAGGAACTTAAAAAAACTCAATCTCTCTTTTCCTTTGCAGCCACATTGTTAACCATTTCATACAAATATAGATTTTGATCTCTCTTTTATTTTTTATTATTATTACTAGTTTTGATTTTGATTTCTTACCCAGTTACCACTTAATGATTCTAGTATAACTCTTCTCTCTAGGTTTTGACATTTTTAAAGAAAATAAGATTTAGCATTTTCAAAATTTAGCATTTTTTTTCTCCTTTCCTTAACTGGTAAATAATCGTCTTAATATTTCTAGTCATTTCATATAAACACAGCCAGAAAACCCCCACTCCATGAGGGCCTCCATTTTCCACATCCGGACTCCCCCTCGTCAGAACTCCACCCAGCAGACCAGCCTATCACAGCCTGGTTTGCGTGGCAGCCATACAGTTCATTAATAAATGCTGGATTTTGAGATGATTACAAGAGTATGCTACCCACATGGCAAAGCCTGGCAAGCTACCTGTGTCGTATTTGATATGCCAGATACCAGTAACAATTATAGACCTCATTCCCATGACCCGATGGAATGGTTTTAGGCTCTTTATGTTCCTAGAGCAAGCAGGTGCCCTTGGGCTCTACTTGCATGAGACTGGTCATATGGAGATGTTACTGGTGCCCGCTCAAGCAAATTGATGATGAATGGGAAGACAGTAGAATCCAAATGCTACTTTGTTGCAGGGCACCTAAAAGCCTCTGCCTCTGCATCTGTCCTGGATGCCTCCTGCAGGTCACTTCATAGATAGGTGGGTAGTCTGAATGTGGCAGTCTTATCTGACCATGTATTCTGTACTGGCTGGTATACATATTCTCTCATGCTACCACAATCATTGTGGGACTAGCTAGATTTTACCAGCATATTTGCCTGGCCACGTTGGATCTCTAAGTAATTAGACCAGAGAGAAATGCTGTTTGCCTCCAAACAAGCAAGCATGGCTCCCTGATAACTCAAAGGCAGCTAAAATACAAAACGACCGTGAAGTAGATGAGACTCTTGTGAAGGCTTGGAGAAATATTTAACTGGCATTAGTATTAGTCTTTGGTACAGAGACATGCCATCTCAGAAACCCCCTTCTCTACCCTATAAAGGCAATTCCAGGTAGATCTTGGCTCAAGATATTAGGTGAGGTGCTGGGAGAAATTACCTGAGGGCATTTGATCCTTCCTGCCAGGGGAAGCTACATTTAGCTTATAGCTTGTCCCAGCTCTGCTAGGAGGCTTTTAATTAGCTCTGGGTCCTTGTAAACAACCAGATGGTCTCCTGAAGTTGCTACATTCTATAGAGCTATTTTCCTGTTTTCATCTCTAGATAGCCCAGCCCAGAGTGGGCTGGGCTGGGAGTTTGGGGGATTCCTAGCTATAAAATAAGCTGTAAGAAGAAAGAATTCCTCTTTTTCCCCCTT
This sequence comes from Cryptotis parvus, assembly GCA_021461705.1. Classification (NCBI taxonomy): domain Eukaryota; kingdom Metazoa; phylum Chordata; class Mammalia; order Eulipotyphla; family Soricidae; genus Cryptotis; species Cryptotis parvus. The sequence goes on from JAJIBD010025122.1 coordinate 246,203, forward strand.
TTGCCATTTTGGCTTCCCTTGGTGTTTTGCTTCTCTGTCCTCTCCATTCTCTGTTGGGCCTCAACATTTGGTGGCAGCCATCTTGGCCTACACCTGGCTGGAGCCCTAGCTGGGAACCTGCTAACAAAATAGTCACGGTAGCAGTTTTCCTGTCTTGGATTGTATATTGGAACCTGTGATAGTAAAGCCCTTTTAAAACTGCATCGGATTCCTGAGTCTTCATCCATTCCCCACTGGCTTAGGAGGTAGAAGGGAACTCGCTTCCCGGCACTGCCAGGCACCCAGCGGCACTCCCGACACTACTTCTTTATAAGCAAAACATTTTAAGAAAAGGTTTGATAATTTATGATCATTTTTGAAGTGTAAAATATTTTTATACACACACTTTCTACAGAAAATACTATAATTTTCACATGAGATAAGTTTTCTATGGTCATATTAAATTAATTTATTTCTCTTCTTAGAAAAATAAATGTTTGAAATACCTTTACATATATCTGCAGAAATACAATTCAAATTGCTGTTTTATATATTATAACTTTTCAATTTTCTTTTCAAAAATCAAACGCTTTAGTGTCAAATTTTTTCTTTAATTCTTTGTATTATCTTAGGTATACTCGACATTTTTGTTCAATGACGTTAATCAATTGTTTAAAAAAGCAAAATTACTGTTTTATGTGGTTTTTATTTAAATTTGGGGCGCATCTATATTTCATACCTTCTGGATAACCTAAATACTATTTTACATGAAAAATACAGCAATACATTATATAGTATGCATATAATAATATTAGTGACATCACTATCTTCCCATTCATCATCGATTTGCTCGAGCGGGCACCAGTAACATCTCCATATGTCCTGTCTCATGCCAGTAGGGCCCAAGGGCACCTGCTTGCTCCAGGAACATAAAGAGTCTCAAACTATTCCATCAGGCCATGGGAATGAGTAACATAATTGCTACTGGTATCTGGCATATCAAACACGACACTGGTTCATAATTATTTATGTTAATACATGTTATTTTTGGTATTTATGTACATAATTATAATTGCCTGTTGACTTTGCCTTCAAACTTAGATTTTATGTATCTACATAAATGCAACACTGTATTTGCATTCTTGTTATATCTATTTTTTTATTTGTATTCATTAGTTTTGCCAGAAATCAAATTGGATTCAGTCACTTAGCCCCAGTACTATTTCTCTAGTTCCTTTTACGTCTTTAAACGGCCGTGGTAATGGTGCCTGGTGATTTCCTGTGAAATAGACAATCTGTTTTGCCAATTTTTAAATAATTTATTTTTAAGTTGTGTTCATAATTTCCATGTCAAATACAAATAGAAAAAATTCTCAGATTGAGTGGAGCCTCCCTGATCTAGAAACCCTTAACTGGGTTGAATAAAATTTCTGCCTCCTGCCATCTTGAAGGTCAGGCTGATTTTATTGATCTGCTTTGCTATTTTTTTTCCATTAACTTTTCTTTTTAAAGGCAATTGTCCTGAAGCAGCAGCACTCACTGACAGCTTTCAGCTCATGTCATCCAAGGAGATCTTTCGTTTTCTGTGGTGTTTTCATGGTTTAGGCTACTAATGAGCTGTCGTCTTCAGGCTGATTGTCAGCTCATAATACTATGCTGATTCGGCAAAGCCACCCCTAATCTCCTTTTGTATTGCACTTGTAAAGAATGGTTATCTGTTTTCAAAAGTTTCTTAGTTACTAATGTCTAAAAGACTTCTCATAAAGCCTTTGGTTTATTGAACTTGTAAGTTTCTTTAGATAAATTAAGAAATAGGAAACACCATGGTTAAGAAATGAGAAAAATATCATTGTCTTCTAAATATACTTTGGGATTTATACATTAATATATAACATAATTGAATTGCATCAGTTTTACACTGCAATTTCTAAACAGTCACAGTGCATAAAGAAGTCAAAGAGATATGCGTTTCAAAAATTGCCTAAGGAAACAAACTATATATATATATATATATATATATATTTTTTTTTTTTTTTTTTGGCTTTTTGGGTCACACCCAGCGATGCTCGGGAGTTACTCATGGCTCTGCACTCAGGAGTACTCCTGGCTATGCTTGGGGGACCATATGGGATGCCGGGGGATCAAGCCCAGGTTGAACAGGCCGGCCACGTGCAAGGCAAACACCCTACCTGCTGGGCTATCGCCTCCCGCCCCATGAACTATAAATTAAACCAATTAAATCATACAAACCAAAATAATTTAGCTTAATTGAGAAACCAACCTGACTAAGGGTTTTTTTGTGTTTATTCCTCATTTATCTGAAGAAAAAGTTAAATTTTGTCTTAAGGGTGATAGGCGATCAGAGACTAATACCTTATTGTGCAAAAATGTTGAATATCAGTCACTTTGAAGAATAAATATGTTCAGCTTTAAGTTTCCACGCTACAGTATACAGAAGTAAAAAAAGTTCTTTTGATGTAAACAGTTTTTTTATTATTAACTCCTTGGATGGTTCATTGATTCATTGTTTCTATATTGGATATTTCTGAACTGCTGACACCGTATTCATATAACATATAAGGGTTGGTTAAGTACCACAATTTATAGCATGTAGAACAATAGATATGTAATATTAATAAATGTTATAATATCATTTAAAATACACATTTAATATTAAATCATTAGAAATTCTTGAAATCTTGATGGAGAAAATAAAATGTTTTCATATTTAATATGAAATCATTAGAAATTCTTGAAATCTTGATGGAGAAAATAAAATGTTTTCAACAATACAGATCACTTTTAATCTAAAATCATTGAGACCAGTACTTGAATTGATTTGTAGTTTGCTTTCTCATTCCTTCTTTTTGTTGTAAAGTAAATAATTTTCATGTAAAGGAGAAAGCAGAAAGATAACTTGTTCAATAAAATGAACATCTCAAGAGAGGGGGAAAAACATGAAATAAAAGAAAGAAGTTAGTTGCACACCCCATGTCAAGATGAATTTGATTTCAGAGTGGAATACACCTATTTGTAGTTTCCTTGACTTTTTGTCGCGAGTTGACTTTCATTTTAGTCCGTAAACCATTTTATTTTACAGCACTGGTTCTGCTCTGATCTCTGTAGCGCTATTTCACAGAGAAGTAATGCATCAGTTGGGATTGACTTAAACTTTCTAGAACATGGATTTACTTTGCCTCAAATTATACACTACTCAGTCTGGTAAGGAGTGGTAAGACTGGAAGATACAATACCAAAAAATAAAGTATCTTGGTTTGGGATACACAGTGGTGATTCTGGCTTTTTCCTTGGCTCTTAACTCAAGAATCATATCCAGCAGGCTCCAGGGACATATAGGTGTGGTGTTAACATGCAATGCAAACACCCTACCAGCTCCAGTCCTTTCCTAGCTTTTTTAAAATCTAAAAAAAAATACTTTTGGCTCTTCGGGTCACACCAGATGATGCTCAGGTTCTGCCAGGCTCTGCATACTTAGAGACCATTTGAGACTCTGGGCTTTGAACTAGGGTCAGCCACATACAAGGCAAATACTCTACCTACCTGTCATACTATTATTCCAGATTCTAGATTTTTTTTAATATTTTCATCATCTAACTCCTCTACACATTCTCCCAAATTCTTAATATTATACTTCTATATGAGGGCAAAATTATTTTGCATTACGCTCTAATGACTTCTGAGTCACAGGTTTATAAAAGAAAATTCTTTATCTTATAGGTTCTTTACATATGGTGTATGATTAAGCATTTATGATGGTTACATTTGTAGGTAGTATATTAATTTTGTATTCTTAATGACTGCTCCACAGGATGTCAGAGTAGTTGTTTCAGCATTGTTTTGAGTTGTCTATGAAGGTTTATCAGAAGAGATGAACTTTATATTGATGTTCATATAACTCAATATAACTTATTTTATTGAGTTAAATTGATGGCCTTCACCTATAACACCACCCAGGTTCTGCAGGGTATGGATAGAACAGAAGATAAAGATAGAAAAAAAGTCTGCTGGATTACTGAAGATAAAGTATTTGCATTCTGCTCTCGGTGTTCCAATTTCCTACTCATTACTAGCTTCTATTCCTGCTTTTAATTATACCTTGTGCTAAAGGAGTTATTTTCTACTTGCACCTAATTATAAAGCTCTTTTGTTTGCTTATTTTCTTTTTTTCTTTCTTTTTTTTGAACATAATTTAACTATCTTCAGGTCAAGAAAACTAAAATTTTTTGAAGAATGCTAAATCTATAAAGTATTGAATAATACATTAAACAACTGGTTTTGTATAAAACAAAAGCCATAGATGACATAGCATACGATTTAGCTTAAGAATGTGGTGTTGGTTCTTTATGCCAATGTTCTCTGTCTAATTAGCGCTTCTGTGTACTCAATGTTTTGTATTAATGCTATGTACTTACACAATTTGAAAAGTTTAGCTCTCTTAGAACATCTTTCTTCAAAAGAAATAAGGAAAAGTATTTCTTTTCCTATTTAAGCATAGTCAATTTCCATCATCGAGTCACCATAATGATATGAAGCCTTGCCACCTTTCACTGTATTGATTCAAAGTCCTATTCTCCAAAAAATATATAGAAACTCATGAATTGGTTTGCTTTCTAGAATCTATAATTTCTAGTGGTTATAGTGAAATCGTACAGTTCATGGAGATTTAAAATATATTGGCAGTCCCAATATATTGTTCTATAATCTTATTAGAAGAAAAGTAAAAGAATTTGAAGGATTTTAGCTTTAAACATCTAATTAAATAGAACTAAGCTAACTTCCTGGGCAATATTAAATAGCTGATTCATTTTCATTTATTTTTTGGTACTACACAATTGAGTAATGTAGTATGCACTATCTTTGTTAAAATCCTTAACTTATATGAATAACTTCATAAATCATGGTATCTTAATAAAAAATAAAAATTGATGATGCACGCTGAAATTCCAAAATACAGGTGTCTTTTTATTTTGTTTTGCTTTTTTTTTTTTTGAGTCGCACCTGGCAATTGTCAAGGATTTCTCCTGGCTCTGTACTCAGGAATTACTCCTGGAGGTGCTCGGGGTCCATATGGGATGCCGGGGATTGGACCTGGGCTGGCACAGGCCAGACGCATGCAAGGCAAACACCCTATCCGCTGGGCTATCACTCTGGCCCGCAGGTGTCATATTTTAATAGAGAAAGAGTGGATTATATATTTTGTGATAAATTATAAGGTAAATTGAAATATAAATTATTTAATTAATTAGCATCAAATACAAATATGTGAAATATGAATTATGTATATGTCATATAGAAAAGGTAATAAAATGCTAGGCACAGTATTCTACTACTAGTTAGCAAAATACACTGGAAAGATGTGTTTGGTTTTTAGGAAAATATATGAAATAGATTAATATTTCTATTTCAAACCTTTATCAGAAAACAAATTAATTCAAAGACAATACCGGGATGGAGATATGAATTTACATCTAAATAGCATAATATACTTATGATTAAAAATTTAAAAAATTCAGAGTTCATAAATGTCTTTTGAAGATGATGCCTCCATGTGTTATGGATTTAAAAAAGTGCTTGACTAATTTTTGTGCTTGGCTGGAAATATAAGAGAAAATATAAAAAAGATAATTACTTTCTCATTGTCAGAGATTATGCACATTTGCAATCATTTTTTGAATCTTCAGGGTTGATTCCTTCAACTGTTCTTCAAACTGGGGATCAGCGTTGTTTCCCCCATGGTGTTGTGGTGTTCAGGGATAGATTCCTCTACTGTGCTGTTTCTTTTTTCTTGAGGGTATTACCTTCTTAGAATTCTTTATAAGAATAAATACTATTGTCTCTGCCTCAGGTATTCTCCCTGGAGTGTGCAGCTGGCCAGGCAATCACCTGGGGTTGTAGCAGAGCCCCAGGCCTCGGCAGAAGGTGGAACTACAACTCCCAGAAGTCCAAGCGGAAGTAAACGGACATTTTGAACTCTCGCACCAGCCTGTCTCTGCCTCAGATATTCTCCCTGGGGTGTGCGGCTGGCCAGGTGGGCAGCCGCTTAGGCAGCCACTTATTAATACAAAAACTAGGAAATTCAACAACAAGGGAAGGTAATACCCTCAAGAAAAAAGAAACAGCACACTAGAGGAATCTATCCTGAACACCACAACACCATGGGGAAACAACACAGATCCCCAGTTTGAAGAAAAGATGAAGGAATCGACCCTGAAGACTAAAAAAAGAATGCAGATGTGCATAATCTCTCTGACAATGAAATTAGAGAAGAAATTGGTAGGGTGTTTAAGAAGCTCAACAAAAAAATGGAGCAGATGTCCAATAAAATACAGGAGAACATAAATGAAGCAGTTGAAAGGGCAGTCAATAAATTATGGGAGGAAATTAGAGCAGAAACTAGAACCATGCAAATAGAAATATCATCGCTTGAAAACTCAGTAGATGAAATGAAAAACACATAGGGGCTTTCAACAGTAGGATGACAGCAGCAGAAGAGAGAATCAGTGAGACTGAAAATGTCCTGCAGAAAGCACTCAGAGAACTACATAAGATGGAACAAGACCGGAAAATGGATCAGCAATGGAACAGTTAACAATGGGATGAAGCCAGGTGGATCAAAATAAGAATCATCAGAGTCCCAGAGGGACAGGAAAGTAACCCCAAGGAAATTAAAACAGTTAAAACCATCCTGGCTGAAAAGTTCCCGAGGTAAAGGAAGAAGGCATCCAGATCCAAGAAGCTCAATGCGTACCAGCAAGAAGAGACCCCAATAGAAATACCACAAGACACATCTTGGTCAAAGTAATGGATGCCATAGACAGAGACATAATTCTTCGGGCAGCAAGATCAAAGAAGGACATTGTATACAAAGGAACATCCATTCGACTTTGAGCAGACTTCTCAGAAGACACCCTCCAAGCCCGAAGGCAGTGGTGGGATATAGTAAAAAAACTTGAATCATCGGAGTCCCAGAGAGACAGGAAAAGTAACCCCAAGGAAATTAAAACAGTTAAAACCATCCTGGCTGAAATGAAATGTATGCCTCAGCAAGAATTCTTTATCCAGCTAAACTCTCACTCAGATTTGAAGGACAGATATACAACTTCTTGGATAAACAACAGCTTAGGAACTTTGTAAAATCAAAACCAACATTAAAAGAAGGACTGAAAGATCTACTATAAGACGAGATATAACCCCCCCCAAAAAAAAAAAAACCAATCTATACAGAAAGACAGCACAAAAATCCCATAACAATAATCTCTCTCAATGTCAATGGTCTAAATGCACCAGTTAAGAGACACAGAGTGGCAAAATGGATCAAAAAATTGAATCCGACATTTCGCTGCCTTCAAGAAAAACACCTGAACAATCTGAGCAAAGACAGGCTCAAAATAAAAGGCTGGAAAACAATCCTTCACTCCAACAACCCATCTAGAAAGGCTGGGGTAGCCATACTGGTATCCGACAACATAGACTACAGGCTGAAGAAGGTCAGAATTGACAGTGAAGGTCACTTTTAATAGTCAAGGGATGCATTTATCAGGAAGAAATCACGATATTAAACATATATGCACCCAACGATGGGCCAGGAAAATAACTAAAACAACTACTAATAGACTTCAAAGAAGACATTGACAGCAACACAATCGTAGTTGGAGACTTCAACAGTGCTCTATCAACCCTGGATAGATCAACAAGATTGAAACTTACCAAGGAAATACTGGCCCTAAAAGAAGAGATGGAAGAAACAGGGCTTGTAGACATATACAGGGCATTTCATCCCCAAAAAGCTGAATACACTTTCTTCTCCAGTGCACATGGAACATACTACAAAAGATCACATGCTGAGCCATAAATCATACCTCTATAAAATCAAGAGGATAGAAATTGTGCCAAGTATTTTTTCATACCATGATGAGCTGAAAATAGAAGTTAATTGTACACAAAAACGGAGACCAATACCAAGTACCTGGAAACTAAACAGCTCACTGCTGAACAACCAGCAAGTCATAAAAGAAATCAAAGAGGAAATCCAAAGATTCCTGGAAACAAATGAGACTGAAGACAGGCATTACCAGAACTTGTGGGATACAGCAAAAGCAGTGTTAAGAGGAAAGTTCATAGCTCTTCAAACATTCATCAGAAAAGAAGAAAAGGCCATCACAAACAGTCTGACTTCACAACTTAAGATCTTAGAGAGTGATCAACAAAAGGAGCCCAACCCAAGCAGAAAGAAAGAAATAATAAAACTTAGAGCAGAAATCAATGAGATAGAATGTGAAAAAACAATCCAGAAATTCAACGAAACCAAAAGCTGTTTCTTTGAAAAAATAAACAAGATTGACAAACCACTTGCAAGACTTGTAAGAAAAGGAAAAGAGAGAATCAAATAAATAGAACCAGAAATGAAAACGGGGACATCACAACAGAAACCACAGAAATTCAAAAGATCATCAGAGATTAATATGAGAGGCTTTATGCCACGAAATAAGAGAACCTAGTAGAAATGGACAAATTCCTGAATTCCTATAGCCTCCCAAGTCTGCAACAAGAAGATTTGGAATACCTCAACCAATCTATCTCCATCGAGGAAACAAATCGGTAATCAAAAATTCTCCCCAAACACAAAAGCCCAAGTCCAGATGGATTCACCAGTGAATTCTACAAAACCTTTAAAGAGGACCAACTCCCCAATTCTTTTTAAGCTCTTCCGGCAAATTGAAGAAACAGAAACACTCCCAAATAGCTTTTACAAGGCACATATCACCCTGATACCCAAAGCAGACAGAGTAGTCACAAAAAAAGAAAACTACAGACCAATCTCCCTGATGAATACAGATGCTAAGATTTTCAACAAAATACTAGCAAATAGAATCCAAAGAGTCATCAGAAAGATTATAAACCATGACCAAGTGGGATTCATCCCAGGAATTCAAGGATGGTTCAACATCCGCAAGTCAAGAAAAAATAATACATCATATTAACAAAAATAAAAATAAAAAACATATGATCATATCAATAGATGTAGAGAAGGCATTTGACAAGATTCAACACGTGTTCATGAAAAAGCCCTCCATAAAATGGGGATTCAAGGAACCTTCCTCAAGATAATCCAGGCCATCTATTACAAGCCCAGAGCCAGCATCATTCTCAATGGGGGAAAAATTAAAAGCCTTCCCCTTAAGATCAGGGACAAGACATGGATGCCCACTCTCACCACTTCTATTCAATATAGTACTGGAAGTATGGGGAGAAAAATACATTATGGGCATCCGGATAGGAAGGGAAGAAGCCAAGTTATCACTATTTGCAGATGACATGATATTATACCTGGAAAACCGAAAATCTCTACCAAGATGCTCCTAGAAAAAATACATTCCTATAGTAGAGTGGCAGGGTACAAAATCAATACCCAAAAGTCAATGGCCTTCCTATATGCAAACAGTGAAAGAGAAGAAAGGGACATTAAAGAAACTATCCCATTCACAATTGTGCCGCAGAAAATCAAATACCTTGGAATCAGTTTGACAAAGAATGTAAAGGATCTCTACAAAGAAAACAACAAAACGTTACTTCAGGAAATAAAAGAAGACCTGAGGAAATGGAGACACATTCCCTGCTCATGGAATGGAAGGATTAACATTATCAAAATGGTAATACTCCCTAGAGCTTTATACAGATTCAATGTGGTCCCTATAAAGATATCCATGATGTTCTTCAAAGAAATTGAACAAACACTCCTGAAATTTGCAGGAAATAATAAACCCTCACAAATAGCTAAAGCAGTTCTTGGGAAAAAGAAGATAGGTGGTATCACTTTCCGCAACCTCAAGCTCTACTACAGAGAGAGCTTGTAATTAAGACAGTGTGGTATTGGTATAGAGACAGACCCGTAGACCTATGGAATAAAACTGAATATCCTGAAACACACTCTCAAATATACAACCACTTAATCTTCAATAAAGGAGCAAAAAATATTACGTGGAGCCTAGAAAGCCTCTTCAACAAATGGTGCTGGGAAAACTGGGCATCTACGTCTAAAAAAAAATGAACTTAGAGCTTCTTCTAACGCCATGCACAAAAGACAGATCAAAATGGATTATAGATCTCAAAGTCAGATATGAATCTATAAGGTGCATTGAAAAAGTTATAGGAGAAATGCTCTACGACGTCAAAACTAAAAGTATCTTTAAAGATGACAAACCACTGACCAAGCAAATGGAAGCAAAGATAAACAAATGGGATTATATAAAATTGAAAAGCTTCTGCACCTCAAAAGAAACGGTGACCAAGATACAAAGACAATCCACAGAGTGGGAAAGGATATTCACCCAATACCCATCTGAGAAGGAGTTAATATCCAGGATATATCAGGCACTGGTAGCACTTCACAAGAAAAAAAAACAGCCAACCCCATCAAAAAATGGGGAGAAGAAATGAACAGAAGCTTCCAAAAAAAAGAAATTTGAATGGCCAATAGGCATATGAAAAGTGCTCTCCATCTTTAATCATCAGGGAGATGCAAATCAAAACAACAATGAGGTACCATCTCACACCATAGAGACTGGCACACATACAAAACAGCAAGAACAACCGGTGCTGGCGTGGATGTGGGGAAAAAGGGACTCTCATCCACTGTTGGTGGGAGTGCCGACTGGTCCAGCCATTTTGGAAAACAATATGGGCATTCCTCCGAAAACTAGATATTGATCTCCCATTTGATCCAGCAATAGCACTCCTGGGAATATACCCAAGAGACCGAAAAACACATAGCAGAAACACTATCTGTACTTCTTTATTATCTCTGCACTATTCACTGTAGCTAGAATCTGGGAACAACCTAAATGCCCGAGAACAGAGGACTGGCTAAAGAAACTGTGGTTCATCTACACTATGGAATACTATGCAGCTGTCAGAAAAGATGAAATTATGAAATTTACCTGCAAATGGATGGACATGGAGACTATCATGCTGAGTGAAATTAGTTAGAAGGAAAAGGCTAGATATAGAAAGACTGCATTCATTAATAGGATATAAATAAATACCAGTGTTTTACTAAGTGTGGAAAATGGTAATGGCAGATTAAAACTCACCATTGAATATACATAAAGAGACTTAAATGATAAACTCTAAATATCTGCAGGACTAGCCACAATGTGTAAAAGAAGAGGGAGAATGATGGAGAGAGAGAGACAGAGAGAAAGAAAGGAAACTGGGGTACCTGCTATTGAGGAAGCCTGGTGGTGGGTGGGAGGGGGTGGCGTACATTGGTGGTGGAAATGGGGCACTGGTGGAGGGATGGGTGCTGGCATATGGTATTACCAAGAACCAATTGTGAACACCTTTGTAATTGTATGTCTCATGGTGGTATAATAAAACATTTTTTAAAAAAAGAATAAATACTATTGAGATGATTTGTTTTCAATTTGTTTTATATTTGTTCTGTAGCAATGATCGTGGATTGCTCTTAAACTGTTTCTTTTCAGGAAAAGCAAAGAAGTAAAACGTTCCTGTAATATTCTGCAGTTAATTACAAACCAAAAATTTGTGGAAAGCTTCCTTAAACAGAAAACATACATTACCCACAAGTTTAAAAATTCCTTTAATGTTTGGGGCTGGAGCCATAGCCCAGGGGTAGGGGCGTTTGCTTTGAACAAAGCCAGCCTTTGCTGGCCCGGGTTCGATCCCGGCATCCCATATGGTCCCCTGAGCACCGCCAGGAGTAATTCCTGAGTGCAGATCCAGGAGAAAGCCCTGAGCATTGCCGGGTGTGACCCATAAATAAATAAATAAATAAGTAAGTAAATAAATAAATACACAAGTGAGTAAATAAATAAATAAATGAAATTACTTTGATGTTTAATTTTAAATTTATTGTCATCAACAATATTTATAGTCATGCTTGTTTTTGATTTGATTATATTTACCTTTGACAAAAAATTCACTAAACACAAACTTAACATTTATTACTCTACTGTGATTAAAAATTACGCCTCTTTCTAGGAAGAAAACATTGAGACACTAGCTTAAGTACATCTTTAAAATTAAAGTATTAAAAATCATAAAGTCCATTTCCTCCTCCCTAAAGCAAAAAGTTTTTCCTTTATGTTGGTTTATTAGATATAGTGTCTTATAAGTAGAAGGTTACTTGTCACTTGTCACTTGTATTCCTTTTGTTCATGGATTTGTTCAAGCAGGCTCCAGTAATGTCTCCATTCTTCAGGAATAAGGGCCATTATCGTAACTGCTTTTTGGCATATTGAGTACACGACAGGTACCTTGCCAGGCTCTGCCATGGCTCTGGTTCACCAAGGGGACCCAGTCTTTTTCTATGTCTGACCATCAACCATCCAGAGCCCACCGGGTAGAACACCTGTCTCCTGTCTGCCACCTGCCAATGCAGCAGGCATTGCAGCCACACTTGCAACACCTTGAGGCTCAGGTAAATTTTCAAATTTTTTGTGGGGCAAAAGCACTCCTTGCTTTACTCAGGGCTTACTCATGGCGCTGAGCTAAGGCTACCGTATGCAGTGCCAGAAACTGAACATGAGTTGGCTTCATGCAGGCCAAAGACCTCATAGTTGCATAAGCTCTTTAATAGCTCCACTATTTTTTTTTTTTGCTTTTTTGGGTCACACTCTGCAATGCTTAGGGGTTACTCCTGGCTCTGCACTCAGGAATTACTCCTGGCGGTTCTCGGGGGACCATATGGGATGCCGGGATCGAACCCGGGGGCCGGCATGCGCAAGGTCGCGTGCAAGGCAAAAGCCCTACATGCTGGGCTGTCGCTCCGGCCCCCTAAATTTTTTATTTTGTATGTTACTCGCTCCTACTAAGGGAAACATGTGATTGACTTCCTTTAGTACATTAATGCCTTCAATTATCTATGAACTATCTTTCTCTTACAATAGATCTGCTGGAATCCTAGGTAAAATAAACCTAACTAAGATAAACATAGCTTGAGAAATTCGAAAGATTTTCTCAAACTAGTAGAATACTAGTATAACATTGCTAGTAGAATAATGTGTCACAAGTCTTGCTAGAGTTGGAACTTCGCGTGCCCCTATTTGGAAACAGGGTAATTTGTATACATACTCTTTAAGGACATATTGGATCTTCTTATGGATTATAACTCAAGGCTGCTATTGTCCTTTAATAAAGGGCTTGCAGAGTCACAGAAAGTCTTAGAGAACAGATTCTGCTATGATGAGATTGCAGGTTAAAGACTTCCAAAATTTGCCCAAACTTACCAGATGAAAACAAAAAGGCATAGGAATAGAATTTCCTTATAGACATTAACAGAGACCAACTGCTCTGAAGCTGTGATTTCAGATTGCTCATGTTTAAAAGTGTGAGAGAATCATTTCTATTGTTGTAGTCCACAAGTCTGTGCTAATTTGTTACAGCAGCACTAGAAAAAAAAGTGATATTTCAAGTACAACTATATCGGTAGCCTAAAAATAAATATTTATTCCAGATAATTGCATATTTGTCAGAGTCTACGCTCAATGGCCAAACTTCTTTGTATCTATTTTTTTTAATTCTACAAGAACCAGTAACTTGTTTCTTATAATTAAAAAAAAAACAATTCTTGATATTTTGCCGTGAATAGTCTAAGCACATGTATCGATCTTACGTTTATTTATTTGCTTTTAAATTCAGGTTCCTTTGTTTTTTTCTGATCCTTAGTATTAGTTTCCAGAATTGGCATGAAAATATATATTCCCAGTGGTTTTCGGACAATATAAATTCAGAACGTTGGAAAGTTGATTACGCACAGGCATTATTTCTGTGTGTGCTAGAGCAGAACAAAAATTTTGGAATCATTTTTGTAGTCTTAGATTCTTAAACATATTTTGCCATTCAGATAGACTGAATTTAATGGATGTTCCTGCCACTGATGTGATAATTCTTTGAAATTTAAAGTAGCTTTATATGAAAACGTCCTGATGCTATCCTGAAAATGTCCTACTTCAATTCTGTCAGCTTTACAACCATTCCATCAATTATTCCATCAATTACTATTGTTCCCACTTGTGAGGAAAGCTATAATAGCACTTCATTCATGCTTTCCAATTGTTTTCATTTACCTTCATCTTTTTGAATATCATTTCTTTTCCATACTGGAAATCTGCTTTTGCTTTGGGTTCACAGCTGGCCTACGAGCACAGTGGTACTCTAAACTCAGTGTTCAAGACGCAGACTTGCCAGTGTTTTGGAGACCATGAAATACCAAGGATTGGACGTGGAACTCCAGTTTCAAGACTTGTGCTCTAGCCTTTAAACTTTCTCCAGAGCCTCTGGTTATTTCTCATTTTTCCCCTTTTGCTGTTTGGGTCACTCTGGCAATGCTCAGGTGTTACTCCTGGCTATGCACTGAGGAATTACTCCCTGTTTGTGCTCGTGGGGAACTATATGGGATGCAGGGATCGAACCAGGATTGGGTGCATGCAAGGCAAACGCCCACCCTCCCCACTGTGCTATTGCTCTGCCCTAGTAATTTCTTTTGTAAGTCAAATAAGAGGAACAATAGGCAGTGAGACAAAGGCAGACCAATTGGTTGTATAGTTTAACAACCTCTAAATGGAAGCTTCTTCATAATTCTCCAATGACTCCCAGTAGGCGAAATAATTCCATTTTATTTTTTTGTGACCCAAGACAGGTTGGTTTTTTTCTTTTTTTTTTTGGAAACTTCCATAGATGTGTAGGAGAAAAAGAGAGGAAATAATTATTTAAATTAATTATTTAATAATTAATTTAAATAACTATTTAAATTAATTAAAAGAGAGTAAAGGTTTCACTAGAGTGGAAAACCATAGAGATATGGAGATAGGCAAGAGGCATGCATAGCAAGAGAGAACACAGACTTGAAGAGCAAGCCAGAATAATTTCCATGAGTGGCGTCTTTTACTTACCATAATAAACAGCTTCCAACAATGCGTTTTCTCATCCCTGCTACTAGGCAGTTTAACAATCTTAACAGTGCATTTTCAAATACCTGCTGCTAAGCAATTCATAAGAAGGTGCCTTTCTGCGTTGGATGTCGCAATATGGTTTATTTGCAGTACAGTCATTGGGTCACAAACAACCTTGATATCCTCCAAAGGTTTCGGCAGCTGCTATGATCCATCTCTTCTCCTGGAGTGTGACATGCAAACAGAATTATTTGCATATCTAAGCAGGGTAGTTCAAAAGAAGGGAGTAGGTCTTAGAATTCTTCTTTATATTTTAAAGGGTCATCCAAAGTCTTCCTAATTTTGGTTTACATTGGTAAAGTAAGGAAGGTCACTCATTGAGAGGGGAGCAATGAACATTTACACAAAGAGTGTAAAGAAGAAGGCAGTGAAGGTTTTTCCTTCACGTTAAGGGAGTAACTGAGTTGGTTTGGGCTAGTGGCAGGCCCTGCTGGGACAATTACCTAAGGGCTGATTTCATCTGGGAGGGCAGGTTGATAGACAAGTTGTTCTTTGTGGTTGTTTTAGCAGAAAGCTTTCAGTCAGGGAGGACTGGAAGAAGCAGAGACAGCATAGAAACGAGTTATGTGGGTCAGAAGGAGTCATTGGTAGGCCCGTTTGTTCATGGAGGAGATGGGGGAAGAAGAGGAAATTTCTCTTCTGGAATCAGGGACCTAATGTGCTAGTAGAATTTGTTTCCTGAGCATTTAACAGTAGACAGTCATCCAAAGGATACAGGCTTAGTTCCTTTCATTTTTCGACATGGGCTTAGCATTTGTAACAGACACTTATTTCCCTGAATCTTGGCACACTATCATACAGACTTGACCTTATGAAAATTCATATTTTGGGGGCCAGAGTGATTGTAAAATGGGTAGGGCATTTGCCTTGCAAGCGGGTGACCAGTGTTCTATTCCCAGCATCCTGTCTGGTCCCCCAAACACCAGGAGTAATTTGTGAGAGCAGAGCCAGTAGTAACCCCTGAGCATTGCCAAGTGTGATCCCAAAAGCAAATAATAATAATAATAATAATAATAATATTATTATTATTATTATTTGAATAATAATACAATAATAATAATAATTATTATTCTTGTTTATTACTATTATCATTGCTTACTCATTAATTTCTCAAAAGTAAACAAGCGCCTAACTGCTGTGTGATATTAGGTTATGAGCTGCCATTAATAGCCGATCTCTGCCTATGTTCCGTTTGGGACCCCAAGCCATTGTAAAGAAATATAAGATGCTTTCTTTAGCCCTCTTTAAGTATGAGACCTCCAAATGCTTTAATAATTGTACTAAGGGGAAGTCTGGGGACAGAGCTAGAATTTTATATGCTTTTACACCCTTAGCTGAAGGAGCATCCTAAGAGTAGAAAATATATATGAAACTGCGTTGTCCTAGCATGTTTTATCAGGCGTGGCTTTTAATTTCTTTCAGGGGGAAAACTGTGGTTTCCCTGAATGGGAATGGAAACTTTCACTCACACAAAGAATAGATTTGAGCACTACAAAAGCAGCTAGGAGAGTTTTTGTATTCTTGCACCAATGACATTGACTCAAAGTACCCCAAGCTTCCCAATGTCTAGCGTCTGTCATGACCTTGAACAAATGACAACTATATGCTAAGCCTAGGGCTATGACATTCAAAGATTTAATTGATGTGTGAGGGGAAAGACTTAAAATAATAATAATAATAATAATAATAATAATAATAATAAAATGTGCCTTTTCTACAATTTTTGCTCGACCTCACAAGCATTCTAATCCCTACCTTACTGCCATAACCTCTCTCCTAAACTAAGGGGGAGTCAAGTAGA
The DNA here is from genome assembly GCA_021461705.1 of Cryptotis parvus. Lineage (NCBI taxonomy): Eukaryota > Metazoa > Chordata > Mammalia > Eulipotyphla > Soricidae > Cryptotis > Cryptotis parvus. Next base: position 262,976 of record JAJIBD010025122.1, read on the forward strand.
AATAGCACAATGAGGAGAGAGAGAGAGAGAGAGAGAGAGAGAGAGAGAGAGAGAAAGAGAGAGAGAGAGAGAGGAGACTTCATAGGACCTACTTGCATAGCATATTTTGAGAAAAGGTTATCTGTTCTCGTGTAGAAATCAATGGGATCCCTTTTACCTTTCTGCTGCCTGACCCTGATTAGGTGCTGATGTGAATGTCAGGGACCCAAGGTCACTGTAGCATCCACTAGATGTGTGCGTCTTCCATCTCACTGAACAGTGTCTGCTGGACGAAGTCTGACATGAGTCCGAACAGAGCTCCAACACTGGGGGGTTCAACAGTCCTGAAAGCAGCAGAGATTCCCTGACCTACACTGTGTGGGACTGGTTCCTACACCTGAGATTTCAGAAACTGGAGGTTGGATGGGAAAATGATGCTTAAACATGGAGAGAGGGTTTGCTTAAAGGGAAAAGTATGTCCTGATCTTACCCACGTTTCCTGGTTTTATCATCTACTGCTGCAAAACATAAATAAATACAATTAGGAAGAGGCAAAAAGAGCAGCACGCAAATGCAATGGAAGTGTTCAGAAAGAGCAAAGTGACACATTTGAGAAGGTGGATTGGCCCAGAGAGAAGAAAGCCCCAGGGAGCTTTGGGAAAGGGGTTCTAGAGGGATTTTACTAAGATTGCATTGCCCTGGTGTTCTCTAGACAAGTATGGGCATGACAAAGGATTTGGTCTTGGAACTTTCTATGCCTGAAATGCAACCATGAACCTCCTTGTTCATGGTGCCCGAATAAAAATAAATAAATAAGAATTTAAAAAAGAGTTGTTAGGAAACTGGCAGCAGGGAAGGACTCGTGCTGTTGTTACAGTGTTTGGTTCTCCTGAGGGAGTTCATCTTTTATTCATACTGGTGTCATTCACTGTCTTATCAGATTCCAGTCCCCATATGTTATCAGGGGATGCGGCCTTCATGCTTGCAGACTAAGTTCTGATGTCAAAGCATCTCATTTTCTTCATCTCAGAACTTAATATTTTTTACTTCCTAAATCTCATTACCATGAATGAGTGCCGCTGCCTAACTTAGATATACTGCCACACTCATTTCCTCCATCCCTCTTACTTTTTTTGTGTGTGCATGTGTTTGCATTTGTGTGTATGTGCCTATGTGTTGATGTATCATCCTTATAATTCTTTTTTTTTTTTTTTTGCTTTTTTTGGGTCACACCGGAAATGCTCAGGAGCTACTCCTGGCTCTGCACTCAGGAATTAATCCTGGCGGTGCTCGGGAACCATATGGGATGCCGGGGATCGAACCCAGGCCGGCACAGGCAGGCGCTGCAAGGCAAATGCCATACCCACTGGGCTATCGCTCCGGCCCCAATCCTTATAATTCATGATGCTGCATTTGACCCATTTCCTCAGTTCATTCTTATTGCCTGCTAAGTGTAGTCTAGTTAATGTTTCATCTAAAGTTTTTCAGTATTTGTATTTGACATTTCTTAAAGGTCTTGGCAGAGAATTAGAATCCAGATGTATTGTCAGAGTAAAGTTTGGAGACTGCATATAACCCTACTCTTTAGGTAGGTGAATGCTTTTGATTGGCTCTACACATATGTCTTGTCAGTATTTAATCCTGGTTCTGTGGTCAAGGATAGTTCCTGGCACTTATACCCTGCTCTATCTCTCTGGCACATTCACACTAGGAAATGTTGATTCCTTCACTTTCTGTATCACTGTCTTCCTGTTGTTCATCAATTTGCTCCAGCGGGCACCAGTAACATCTCCATATGTCCTGTCAAGTGCTACTGTAGCCCAAGGGCATCAACTCGTCTCAGGAACATGAAGAGCTCAAACCATTCATTCAGGCCATGGGAATGAGGTCTATAACTGTTGCTGGTTTTGGCATATCAAATACGACACGGGTAGCTTGCCAAATTTATTTCTTGGCTATCTTGATTTTTTTTTCATGAAATTTCCACCCTTAGCCTCATGTGTTGTCAGCTACTTAGAGTCCTTTATTTAATGCTTACAAAGTGTACACTCTTTACTTGGAAAACCCTACAGCTTTTCTTCCAAATAACAAGACACAACTCAACAAGTGTCCTCCCAGCCGCACATAACGTATCTTAGAAAACATTTGCTTGCCTAAATGATTGCTTTTAATTTCTAGTTCAAAGAAATTCCTTTTTGCCTTTATTGTGAGCTTCTCCAAGATTATTCATTTTTGTTTGTTATTGTTACCACAGTATTTCAAACCTTTCTCATGAATTTTTAAATTAAGATAGTTATGAGGAAATTACTTTGCTGAATGTAACAGAAGTCTGAAAAACAGTTCCTTAAGCCCAGTACTGCATTTTCATGTAATGAGAATCTGGAAGCAGTCCAGGTATTTATTAACCTCAATAAATAGCTTTAAGTATATCAGAACAAAGGTTCCTTTGCTTCCCTAACTGTGTCTGTAATTTCACATTCGCTTTCTCCAGCTTCTGCTGAGTTTCAAGCGTCTTTTCTTCTTCCTTAGGACATTAATGGTACAACAGTGTACAAGAAGGGCAAAAGGGACACAAACGAAGATCTTAGAAATAGAACTGCATGACTTCTCCTTCATGCTCAGCACAGGGTCAAACACACACACACACACACACACACACACACAAACACACAAACACACCATGACATGATGCAATGTATTTTCCCCCTGCTTCCCAAGCAAATTACAATTGTGTTTGTGAAGATTCAATAGTCAAGAACTAATAATCCACATCTAAAAATTATTAGCCACCCTTTCAAAACTGTAACTTTTTACTTACAAAACTCCTTAGATTCCTTTAAAGAATATATAATATTTATGGTTACTAACTATTTGAACAAAAAATCAGTATAAAAATCTCTTTAAGTGTTAATAAAGCGGATGTGGTCATGAAGGTAAGTCTGTGAGGTGATATTATTTTTATTTATTAAGAGAGCACTTACCTTTAATAAATATAATATTGTGCTCAAGTTTGTGTTGCATAAGATTGTATCACATAATATTTATATCAAATCTTGATCACTTGAATCCCGTTATTCATCGATTTGCTCGAGCGGGCACCAGTAACATTTCCATTGGACCCTATCACGTGCCAATGTAGCCCAATGGCATCTGGTTGATTCAGGAATATGAAGAGCCTCAAACCGTTCCTTCAGGGTCTTGACAAGGAAGTCTGACCATCTTGTAGGTGGGCGGCCACGTGATCTTTTGACATCCCATGGGATCCAGTCCGTAACGGCTCTAATCCAGCGGTTGTCTCCAAATGGCATTACATGTCCAGCCCATCTGATTTTTGATGCCTTGGCAAACGAGACAGCATCCCTGATTCTGGAATAGCAATGGAGGTCAGAACTCTTGATTCCTTCTCTCACTTGTGTGAGGTGTGATATTCCAAGCATAGCACTATCAATTCCTCTCTGGGAGACCCGAATAGCATTCTCATCCTGCTTTCGTAGGGCCCAGGTCTCTGAGGCGTATGTTAATACAGGGAGAACAGTGGAGTCAAAGAGATGTGCTCGGAGTCGGAGGTTCTTTGTCCTTTTAGCTATTTCTTCGAAGCCTTTGAAGGCATTCCATGCCACTCTCTTCCTCCTGCACAGCTCAGGTTTTAGGTCGTTCATCATGTTGATTTCTAGACCTAGGTACACATAACTGCTGCATTCAGAGATGTTTGTTCCATTGAGAGTGAATGGGGCTTCTGGAACTAGTTCATTCTTCATAAACATTGTTTTCTTTAGATTCAGCTGTAGACCTATATTTCCACATTCTCGGTCAAAGTAGCCAGCATGTGTGCCGCTTGGCTAATGTTTGGTGTTATTAGAACAATGTCATCAGAGAAGCAGAGGTGGTGTAGTTGCCGACCATCTATCTTCACTCCCATTCCTTCCCATTCTAATTGTCGCATGATGTTCTCGAGGGTGGCGCTGAAGAGTTTTGGTGAAATGGTATCACCCTGTCGAACCCCTCTTTTGACATCAATGATCACTTCTTTGTAGAATGGTGAGATTATGGCGGTAAATCCGTAATACAGCTCATGAAGGATCTTGATGTATTGGGTTTGAAAACCCTCTTTGTCTTGGGCTTCGATGACTGCTTCAGTCCACAGAATCAAAGTCTTTCTGTAAATCAATGAACGTGAGGCAGTGCGGCATCTTGTCCTCCCTACAGACCTCAATGACCTTGTTACTGTGTGGATATGGTCGATTGTGCTGAATCCTTTCCGGAAGCCAGGTTGCTCGCATGGTTGCCCTTCATCTAGTGTTCTGCTAATCCTGTTCAGGATGACTCTATAAACAGCTTGTAGATGATGGACAACAGGCAGATGGGGTGATAGTTGCCGATGTCGTGAATGTCTCCCTTCTTGAACAGTAAAACAACAGTCCTGTTGTTTTTCCATTGGGAGGGCACCTTGCATTCAGACAGGTAGCCTGTGACGAGCCGAGCTAGTGTATTGATGAGTACCGACAGCAGATTCTTCAGGTGTCTGGGTCTGACTTTATCTGGGCCTGGTGCTGTTCCCTTCTTTAAAGACGAGATGGCGTGTCAGATTTCAGGAGGAGGGAGAACGTTGGGAGTGACATAACCATCCTGTGGAATTTGGTATGTGGGCAGGTGGATGTGGCTATCAAAGAGATTTGAGTAGAAGTCGTGGATAATCTTCTCCATTGGCTTTCTGGAAAATGTGATAGATCTATCAGGGCGTCGGATGGCAGTCATCTTGGTCTTATAGTTGGCGAAGAACAGGCGGGCTGTGCGAATGCTTTTCCCGTCTTCTGCTGCATCTTCCAGTATTTCTGCTCTTCTGACTTTGAGGTCTTCTTTTATCGCTTCTCTGCACCGTTTAGCAAGCTTGGACGTTAGCATTTCGTCTCCTGAGGCTTACTCCTTGCCACATTGGCGAATGAGCTCAAGAGTTTCTGAAGAGAAATAACTATTATTAACTAGAAAGCTATTTTTTTTCATTGTAGTTTAGCCTTGAGTTCACACCTATATGTGCTCAGGACTTAACTCTGTCTTTTTTTCGTATCACGCTTGGTGGTTCTCAGGGTCCCATATATGGAGCCATTATTCAGAGCTGAGTTGACTGCATACGGAGCTGCTTTACAAGCTCTCCTGGTCACAATCATTAATCTTCTGTAATCTGTTTCGTAATTTACTATGTCAATTACTTTCCGTTAATATAAAAAGTTAAATACTGCAGTATTAGTAAAAAAACATTTTTTAAGTTTTTGATTTTGACTTAAAATGCTACCAGATGAAACCATAGATTTGTTGTTTGTCATTGTGTTGATTACTATTTCAGCTGTATGAAGTAGGTAAACTTTAAAACCAAAAAGGATCATGATGATAAATCTGATACGTTTTGTAGATAAGAATTTAGATGGGAGAAGTTGTTAAAAAAATTGTTGTTAAAGTTCATTATTGGCAGTCGAGTTGTGAATACTGATTATGAAAGCAATTTATTATAATTATATTTGTATTTCATTTTTAAATTTTAATGATGTATTAAATTTTTATTTATACTTACAAGTTTTCTAAAATCAGTTACTGTTACAATCATAATACCATGCATACAGTTTTATAAAAAAAAATCAAATTAAAATTAAATTTCTTTCATTGTTAACAATGGCTTCTTCATATTGACATCTGTGACCAGAATCATAAAGTTAAGAACTTAATTCTGAATGTGCTATAGACACAGTTATTTTATTTATATTTTTAATTCACTGATCACAGATCAATAAATAAAAGACATAGCAAAGAGGCATAGCAAAATGAATAGTAAAATCATTTTAAAATAAAAGCAGTATATATTTTGTAAACTATTCACATCTGGTAAACTATTTTCCAATATTTTAATGGCAATTTCAGTGCAAAATATCCCTGTAAAATTTATTGCATAAAGTTTCTTTGACTCAATATTTTGTCTTTTCTTGGAGTAAAAATGCCTTTTGTAAAAGTTAGGATGGGAAAATCAGTACATTACCTATAAGCCACTAAGTGGTTATTAAATTGAAGTCTGACTGTCTTTCATTTTATTCTGATGTCTTTAAATGACATTTCTTTTATCAATTTATTTTATTTTATTTTAGCAATTTTAGTTAATATCTCCCACTTGACTATTTTGAGTTTCTGTCTTTAGAATTTTATCACCGTTGGTTTGCTATTCTTCCTGCCTTTACTTCAACTAAGTTTTAGAATCATTTTGGACTAATATTCCAAATAATGCTTGGAGAAAAGAAAATAACACTACAGTACAACAAAACAAAAATATATCTCAATAAAGATTTCTAGGCTCCAACAATACTATTCATCTTTTCAAAACAACATACTACTGAGAACCCGTTCTCTTGAGGGAGCAATTCTAAAGAATTTCTGTTACTCACAAACCAAGTTCCAATATTTTATTTTATAGCAAGAAATAAGGTTACAAGAAGTCCAAATCAACTTGCATCAGCAAATAAACAACTATGGTGTATAAAACTTGGAAGCAAGATTATTTCTTTGCTAAAACTTTTTCTAACAATAAAGCAAAACCAAGTCTAATTCCAAGGTAAAGATGTTTATATAACTGTAGAATAATCAGCTGAAAAAAACTGCTCTCTTTTTTTTAGAAGATAGCAATACTAATTTAAATACAAGTTATAATTCTATGGTTTATACTTTGTAAAGAAGTGTAATCTTTCTAAATGCATTACTTTAACATCAATGGATACTGTAAACCCAATTCCTATATGAATATTTAATGACCTATTCACACCTAGTAACCCTCAGACACCAACAGGGTTTCTGAGAATTCACTCAATGCTCACATTTCTACCCAAATATTCATATTCCACAGGGAAAACATTCTGTATTGCAAAACTGCTCTTCACGTTGGTATCTACTTATAAGCTAAAGCTAATTCTTTACACTCTGGAAGATCTCTATGGCTATAAATCTTATGAAGTTTGTTAATTTTACAAGTATCACAGAATTCAGGTAACTTGTCTACTGAGCAGTTCAGCATACAAGACACTGTTGAGGAAGAGCCTCTAGAAATACCACACAGGGCCCACAATTAGGAAACAGTCTTGAGACTCAATGAACTATCCATAGGTGCCATTCTCTCTCAAACTTATTCAGGTTTGCCAACACTGAAACAAACCAAATATCTACCCTTTGATGTTTCTGGAGGCTTTACTACTTAATCAAAGTTTCCTTAATCCTTCAGTAACAGTTGCTTCTATCTCTAGCCCAACTTTCCTTACCAGAGATCTTATGGGTTAGAGCAAGTGTTATAACTCTCCAATTATGAAATTTTGTCTGGTGACTAGCTCCTATTTAAAGGCATTCCAAATCTATCACAGTCACTTAACAAAGATCACCTTCATAATTCTCAGCTCTTAGAAAGTTCCAAGGTTTTGATGGAGTCAGGAATAAAAGATGTAAAACAAGTACATATGAAACAGAGTTTTTTCAACTGAATGTCTAAGTATTTTCATTTTAAGCACAATAAAAATGTGTATCTCTCTTAATAGCAATGCAATTAGAGATAATAAATTACCTCATACATGATACAAGAATGACATAAGTTTACAACACAATTCATTCTAAATATACAACTATTGTTCTTTTCATATTCTTTATTTATTCTTCCATCCACCTCTGAAGCTTTCTCTCACTGTCTCATATTTCTGATGAGTGTTTCAAATACAGAAAATATAAGAATTAATAATGAAGCCAACATCTTATGTGTTTGATCTTGTATGTGGGAAACCATTACTGTAACACAAATGTAATAATAAATTTCAGAGATCATCAATGTATCACTGTCTTCCCGTTCATCATCGATTTGCTCGAGCAGGCACCAGTAACATCTCCATATGACCTGTCTCATGCAGGTAGAGCCCAAGGGCACATGCTTGCTCCAGGAACATAAAGAGCCTCAAACCATTCCATCAGGTCATGGGAATGAGGTCTATGATTGTTACTGGTATCTGGCATATCAAATACGACACGGGTAGCTTGCCAGGCTCTGCTGTGTGGGTAGCATACCCACATGAAATCCTACATAGGCACAAAAAACCATCAGAGATCATCAGAATTAGTAAAATGCTCAAGTATTTGAGAGACATTCTACATGTGTTCAGAAGATGATATTCGGAGATCAGAGACATTAATGATAAAAGCACATGACTGGGGAGCATGTTGGGTCAAGACAATGAAAGCAGATACAAAGTGAGATTTGGTTTATCTTAGGGACCGCAAGGGAGCTTACATGGCTGCTTTTAAATGACAAGGCATGGAGCTACAGTGTTCGCTAGTACAATGGGTATGGCCTTGCCTTGAACAGGGACAACCTTGATTTGATCCCTGCATCCATATGGTTCCACAAGGCTGCCAGCAGTAATTCAAGTGCACAGCTAAGATAACCATTGACAATAGCTGGGTGTGGACTGAACCAGAAAGAGAGAGAGAGAGAGAGAGAGAGAGAGAGAGAGAGAGAGGAGAGAGAGAATGACAAGGGATGATCTTCAAAGGAGAACTTCATAGTGCAATGATTTTCTAGCAGGTCTGAGTCAAAGATGATAAACGGGTATCAACAGTTTGACTTAAGAAAAAAATGAAATACATTGTCTCATGGAGGATCAAAGGAGTAATGAACTATATTTGTTATAAGAGGGGTTTTGTTTTGTTTTGCTGTTGATAGTGTTTGAGAGACTGAGAATAAAAAGATGTGATCAAATTTAGGTTGAAATCTGGAATCAAAAAATCCCTTTTTACAAATTTGAATAAATGAACCTAGTCAATAAAGCAGCTCGGTGGCAATAACCTTCTCAGAGGTCCTGTAGCTTCCCCCTGTTGCTGCAGCCACAATGTTGATGGGCCCCATGTCCCTAAGCCCAGAATACCCACATTCAGGAGACCAACTGCTGTTTTTCTAAATAAGTGCTTTCTTGAAGTACCATCGTTTATAAAGTTCTTGAGAGTTAAGTTTTAGGCACTACCAATAGACACTATTCTTTCAATCGTCTCAACTTCCCTTCACCAGTGACCCCAGAAACTCTCCATCACCCCTCCACACCACACACACACACACACACACACACACACACACACACACACACACACACATGCCTGCTACCTGAAAACGCACATTTGGTTTCTATAGTTTGGATCTCATGCTTACAATGTTTTTCGCTCTGTGGGGTGGATATATAGCTGTACACTGCTTTATCCCAGTTACTATGAAAATGTAGAAAAATGTGGAATAGTAGTCTTAAAGGAAGCAAAATTACTCATTGTAAAGGAGATTATTTACCCTTATTTTTATATCAACCTAAAGAAGATAAGGACATAGAATAAAATGAAAAAAAGTTTGGTTGAGGACCACTACACTGGTTGAAATTGGGGCATTCGTGATTTTTTGGGAAGGTCTAATTGCTTTTCTTTGTCCAAATCCTCTTAAGGATGACAATGCCTGTGTGGAGTGTGAAAGAAGTGTGACTCAGAGCCAGGAAATGATAACTTGTTCAAGGTCATGCACCAAGCTGCAGCTGTGACTAAGAGGAGGAGGCAATACCCTGCAGTTCAGTTCTTTTCTGCAGACAGTGTAATGCATCTTAGTTTACCATTTATTTGCCAAGAAAATATATTAGTTAATAAGTGCTTAAAAGCTAACTCTTTGGAAAACATCTTGGGATTCCTTTCTTGTGTACACTTATGTTTAATTCAAGTCACAAACTGCCCTTGGAATGTAAATGAGTGTGTTCTTCTCAGGTTAAGTGGTAACATTGTGACAGAGAATAATTTAAAATGTAAGCAGTTTTATTAGTTATTATGCAGTGTCCAACAGAGGTACAATCTTGTGGGTATTAACATTTTATCTTTTCTCTAAATGGAAAAATGCCTTGGCATTCTAGGGATCATATGGCATAATGAAATATACCTGGAGTGTTAGTCTATTAATTATATTTTGGCTCACTCCCATCTTGGCTAATTTGGCTCACAAAGACATTGCACTTCAGAGAGCCTCGGTTTCTTTTTTGTGAATGATGAGTAGGAAAAGAATGTATTATATAAGTTGAGTAATAGAGCACCTAAAAGAATATTCAATTTCACTAATATTAGACTCTAAGTTTCCATGCACTTTAATTCATAAGGACTTGCTTCTTCAGGAAACTTAAAGTACCAGCTATGCCCATAACCATTCCTACGGGCTCATAATATCATTACATACTTTTAGAGAAACATGATTATTCACATTTGAATCACTGGGCGAAACTTTTAAAAATGTAAGAGATGTTAGGGGAGTATTTTTAATGATTGTACAGGAGAAGTTTTCCTTGGGGAAAATTTAATCATTAAAACTTCCCAAGTATTTTATTATCTTCTCATGCAATCCCCTGAACAACCATATCCCTTGTTATTCCACTAATTTATTCTGTGACTGGTCCTTCTCATTACTGTTCCCAGATGTCTTTCAACTGAGTAGCTAAATACTGTGTTACAGAGTCTCTTTTGACCTGTTGACATTTCTATTGTCTACCTAGTGCTGGTTATTAATTTGGGAAGATATATATTGTATAGAAAGTGAACTGGCACAGATAAATTACTAAGAAAGTGACTGTTTCTCTACCAAAGCAATATATAGAATGCAGTTTTCTGAAGGAGACTCACCATGAGAAAAATTTAAAACTACAATTCTATTCTATTTGGAATATAACTACCAACATAGAAATTTTAGATGTATGTGATGCCAATTTTCTATGGAATTAGTGTGCTTAGATTTCATGTCTTACTATTATTACGAAAGACATTCCACATAGTATGAAATGGAAATATTATTAAAATGCATAGGCTATAATAATAGATATGTAAATAAAAGTTAATGCCATTGAAATGATTCTATTCATCAATACATCTATTCATTACTTTATTGCACATATTGTTATGTGTTGCAGAACACTGCTGCCCAGAGCCTTTGCATCTGGCCTGGAGTTGCCTCCTGCAGGCCATTTTGTAGATAGGAGGAGGACAGTTTGAATGTGGCAGCTCATTTGACCATGTACTCTATACTGGCTGGTATGAATATTCTCTCATGCTGCCACAATCATGGTGAGACTAGCTAGATCTTACAGGTATATTTGCTTGTCCACGTTGGATCACTAAGTCATTAGACCAGAGAGAATTGCTCTTTGCCTTCAAGCAAGCAGGCATGGCTCTCTGATAACTCAAAGACAGATAAAATACAGAACAACCATGAAGCAAAGATGAGACTCTTGTGAGGGCTTGGAGAAATATTTAACTGGCTATAGAATATTCTTTGGTACAAATGCATGCTTCTGTATTCTGAGATATAGTTCATCTCAGAGGCCCCCTCCTCCACTGCAGGGGCACTTCCAAGGCAGATCTTGGCTTGGCAAAATTAACATCTCAAAGGGCCTAGGTGAGGTCCTGGGAGAAATTACCTGAGGGGATTTGACCCTAACTGCCCTGTTGGAGTGGGCAGTCTGCGCCACAGGGATATAAAACTGTAGCCTGCTTGTTTTCACTGCTCTCTTCTGTTGGTGCTCCCTGCTTCCCTTTTCACTGTCTCCTCTCTGCAGGGCCTTAACACATGGTGGCAGCCATCTTGGCCTACACAGCAGGGGCCCAGCCTGGAACCCTAAATTCAGGGATTTTCCTATTGCTGATTTGTATTTCAAAACCTGTCCCAGTAAAGCATTTTGAAACTTCTCTGGATTCTTGTGTCTTTCTCCATTCACCTGCCCGATCCCCTGGGGCAGAGGGGATCTATGACCCTGCTCCAGGATTTTTGTGGGGTACCCCAGCGTTTCCCTGCAGTTATGGAACAGAGGAAGAATATTTTTAGACACTTGAGAGTATATTAATGATAGAAAAAGAGACATAGTAACTGAGCTAATCTTTTTATAAAGTCTAATAGTAGAAGAGTATTAATAAAAGAAACAAATACAAATTTACAAAATTATAAACTGTTCTAAAGTGTTAAATAAGAGGAACTTTTAGTCCTGTGGAAATGCAAAATTCACAGAAATATCATAAAATATTAATAAATAAAATGGCAGGTGAGAGAGAACAGCTAAATTCCATCTTCCATAAAATCAGAAGATGGTGTCGCACAGCACAGAGAGAGGAGACGTGGCAACATGCTCATGGGCAGGCAGGCCTGTGTCTGCAGCGCTGTGGTCTGCGACATGGAATTTCACTAGAAAAGCAGCCAGAGACATAACCTGCTCCTCCCCTGTTGTATAGAACTTCAACAGTAGGCACTGCGATACCCAGAAACGAAATATAAAGGTTCATAGATATAGAACCCTCAAATGCAGACACAGAGATCGGACTGAGCTTGTAGGAGGAACATGCTCTTGAAAACTCAACAGAAGATGTAAAAATAAAGCGTATAAAAATAATTCCATACATCTATCATATACACTAATACACAGAGGCAGACATACTCAAGGATTTTTTTTACATTTCCCGTTGGTTGATAGTTGTGAGTTGTGCTATTATAACATACCACTTTATTCCTTATAGAAATGTTTCCCAGTTACAAAGTGATGAGGAAAATAGTAGCTGTTACCTCTAAATATAAATATTATGATGATTGGACTAAATGCTCTAAATGACTGATAGCGCCAAAACACATGAAGAAAACAGCCATTCTAACATGGCCCAAAGCATGCCTTCCACTCCACCCACGTGGCTCAGGCCCCGGGACGTGTGCGACCTGGGGAGCATGGCACAAAGGAAACATCTGATCAGCTGCCAGATGTGCCCACCACCCCCCACAAGTAAACCATGTTTTATTTCTTTTCTTTCATTGCTTGAGTTTCTGTGATTTATAATACCGTTAATGCTGGCATCTTATGCTCAGAGTTTTGACGCCAACATCATAGCCCTTAAAGGGGCAATCTATATGGCATAGCAAGCACAAAATTAACATTTCTGACACAGAAATTAACATGCAAAATCATAATATGGGGCCCAAGAAAGTCCAGAGGATATTCAAACTTAGCGACCCCACTTGAGCCTTGCCGGAGTGATCCCTCTGAGCAGAGCAAGAGAGAAATCCTGAGCACCGCAAGCACACCCCACCAATGTCATCCTTCATTCTTCCTCTGTTTGGCAGGAAATGTTTTGCTCCTGCCGTAGATCTATTACATCTTTGCAGGAAAAAAAAGACAGCAGAAACTCAGAAGACTCACAATAGTTTAGCACCTACCTGTGTTTTGCTTTCAAGTAGACAGACAAAGGTAAAACCTGTTACAGTTAGGTTTTAGGAGGAAGTGTACAGAAAACGCATCATCGTCCTGTTTATTCAGAGACTTCCTATTTTTTCCTGGAGGCCTCGTCCTGTTTCTCCCTGAAACCCATCTCCTGTTGTTCAAAAAAAGAGAAAAGAAAGAGGTTTTAGTCCCTCCTACCATTGCAAATATTCCCTGAAACCAAAGAGGACATAAAGTTGAGCAGCGCTCCAGTGTGCAGTGCATTTCCGACGGCAATAAAAGCCTTTGGCTTTTCCTATAAGCCGGTGTAACAGTGCTAGGCTGCCTGCTGCATTGAGCGGTGCCCACCCCCACCCTGTCAGCTGCAATCAGTTGGTCGCATGTCGTGTTTAGGATAAATGGCAGAATGAGAAACACAGTACAGTGTAAGGATCATTGATTTTGCAAATGAATCAACTCAGTTTTAAATGCTAATTTTGTCATTGTACAGTGGAGCTGTAATATGCTATGATTCTGAAATTTTCAGACATTTAAGGCAATAAAGTGATATTTTTACCTGTTTAAATTTTGAAGTTAGGTACCCAGTATTTCTCTTTTTTATGATTTTCTTCTCTAACGTTTACCTGCTAAGTCACAAAGGAGACGGGGAGAGCTTTAATATGCGTATTGTATAGCTCAGTGACTGAATATTCTCCTGATGTCAGCAAACAGTTTCTGAGTCATCCTCCCGTGGCTTGAAGGCACTTTGATTGGCTTACCCTCTTCAAGCACAAATTTCCCTCTTGGAGAAGAAAATGATGTTTACATTCTGTGGGAACATTAAAGTTGTCCCCGACAGAGATCAATAAGAGCATCAGTAAGGGCTGGCCCTCCACGCACCCTGGGTGCTGATGCCTTTCTCCCCAGGATAAGGTAAATAAGGGGGCTGTGGAACGTGGGCAGGGCAGAAAAGATGGCTGTGAATGTGGGCAGGGCCAGGGAGTTGACCTGGTGTGCCTGCAAGATGTTTCAGGCCTGGATGGGCTCATGGCGCGCATGCCCCACCTGGATGGACAGGTCAAGTGAGATGACCCTTTGGACATGCAGGACGTGCCCTGACTACTTGCTCATGTGACCGCACACCTATAGGCTAAGGATCAATATACCTTGAGTGAATAGGCTAAAGACATTACAAACTAATCAGCTATATACTGCATGGGCCTTATTGTGATGGACAGAAGGAGACTTCATAAGGGGCCTTCTGAGGGGCTCAAGGTCCCTCCTGCCGGTTGGGACCTGCAAACTTGTCTGGGAGCTGGACCCTGGCTACACAGCACAATAACTCTGCTTTGTTCATAGCGTTCCTGTGTAACTCTCTGTCTCTCTCCAAGGGGATAAAATTCCTGGACAGTAACAAGCTCAGTAGCTGAATATTCTTCTGATGTTCAGCAGTTTCTGAGTCATCTTTCCATTACACCTTAAAGGCAATTTGATTGGCTTACCTTCTTCAAGTAAATATTCCCTCTTGGAGAAGAAAATTATGTTTATATTCTGACATAACATTAAAATTGCAAGGAACAAATATTCGTAAAAACAATTTTATTTTTTTAAAAAACTTCTCGGAAAGCAAGAAGACTCAGGCTAATTTTCTGTAAAAGGTGATTATTCTCAGTTAAAACTAAATAAAATATATCAAAGCTTCTGCTACTGATGCATCCAAACATTCCAAACTGAGTTTAGCCCATGCAGTGACTATTTCTTTTTTCAAATTTTTATTCCTCTTACTCTTCATATTTTCCATCTATTATTTTTCTTAGAAATCTATTTTTTTCTACGCTTGACCCTTTTTTTCTAAAATCATCTTTAGTTGGACCATCTTGTTAGTTAATGCTTATTACTGATACTAATTACTACTGTAACCTAAAGCATGAATAGGAAAAGACAGTTAATAAACAAGGTTATAAAGTGAATAATAAAATACTGCTTCAACTCTAGTCCAAAAGCATCAAGAAGCTTGGTTATTTTGTTTGTATGTTTTGCTTTGACATATTGAATTGACAATATGCCAAAAACAGTAGCAATAATGGACCTCATTCCCAATGAATGGAGACATTATTGTTGCCCGATGGAGCAAATCAATGATCAACAGGAAGAAAAGTGATACAGTGATACAAGTTTTGCTATGGGTCTTGGACTTTGCTATTGGCATGGCTTACCTTTGACTCTGCACTCAGCTCAGTGGCAACCACTGGCAGTACTGGGGGGTGGAGTATGGAGTAACAGAGCCAGATCCGGGGTCTGCTGTGTGGAATGCGAGAACCTAAATGCTGCTTTATCTCTCTGGCTCCATTTGTATAAAATATCACATTTTCAGAAAGCGTATTTTATAATTACAAACATATATTTTCATGTAAGTCATATTTTCATGTAAAAACAACTTTTTATGAACAATTTCAATTATGGACATAAAATTCACAAACAAAACATTTGTGGGTATTCAAGTGGACTCATCTTATGAGTCAATGATGTTCTGCTTGCTTTTGTTCCTAATAAATTTTCTTTTATTTAAATTATTATCTGGTCTGGCTAAATTCTCTCAAATATTTATTTTGCCTTTAATCTTGAAAGGTTGTTCAAGTGAAGGGGGGAGCGGCCGCGCGCCCCCCGAGGGGCGGAACGGAGCGACAAAAAAAAAAAAAAAGGTAGATTAGTACTTATATTGCCATTACTTTCAGTTTGAAGATTTTTGTATATGTGTGTGTGCATGTAAATATGTGTTTATACACTATATTTTAGCAAATAATCATCCTACAGTGTGATCAATTCATTTTGTTTGTAATATGTGGGCCTAGAAAATCATATTAAACTTATAAAATAATTTTATTTGATTAAGGAATTATGACATAAAGTTATGGATAAGTAAAATTTTTGGCATGTAAGATTTTGACACCAGTCCAATCATCAGGGTCAGCTTCCCTCACAAATGCCCTCATAATCCAATCCCACCCTCACTCCACCCCACTCCTTGCATACCTCCTGCCACTCACATTACAAAGTTTCCTTGACTGCAATTTGCATCACATGTTTCAGAGTCTGTTTGGGCATCTAGCTATACCATTCTCGTGTATCACCATTATAATTGAAGCCCCGACTCCTGTACACCCTTTCTTGTCTTCCTCCCTTATCCCTTGATGGATTTTCCTTATGTGAAGCGTTAAAAAGTCCCAGTATTTTTTTGGGGGTCATACCTGGCAATGCTCAGGGGCTACTCCTGGCTCTGCACTCAGGAATTACTCCTGGCGGCGGGGGCCTGTGGGTGCGGGGATGAAACCCAGGCTGGCATGAGCCGCCGCGTGCAAGGCAAATGCCCTACCGCTGGGCTCTCTCTCCGGCCCCGAGTCCCAGTATTTTTTAATAATAATTTATTATCAAATTGCTGTAATCCTAGACTATGATTCATGAACGACTCACAAATGTATATTAAAACTGAAAAGTCTAAATTGATATCATCAATTCACAGCAATTTAATTGTGTTAATGTTAATCTGTTCTATTAAGAAAAAGTTGACAAATTGTTATTGATTTTTGTCTTATAGTCAAAATATTTCCTTAAGAAAACTTTCAATGATATTGTAAACAATTGTTAACATTTGAATGCTCTAAGCCAGCTCCACAGATCAGCTATTGAAAATGTATTAGTAATGCGTCTGCACTGAGAATTTTATTCTTCCAGCTCACAATAAATAAAACAAATGTACATCCCATACCTCTAATAAATAAACTTTTATTTTGTTTAGCTTTTAAGCTGCATTATGAACAAAATTATGCCACCCAAAAAAGTTTTAAACCAAATTTTGGACTGAGGTAAAGAATTACTGCTATTATGTCTCACAAGCAGTAGCTATAAAAAGAAATATCAATAATATTTCACTTCATGTTAGTGTACTTCGGTTATAGTCTACCAAAGGATATGATCATCAAAAAACTTTGCCTTCTTCTCTGGGGACAGTCTTGCAAGCTTCCATCTACATGTGGGATAGATATATTATTCTTAAAGATATATGATGTTCCTAACTTTATTTGGTGATTTGTGGATCAAAGATGAATGATGGGTGCAAAGGGTAGATTATGAGAATTTTATGTATCAAGTTGGCAAAACACCAGTCACTGAGCTAGTTATTATTCTGAAGTTGT
Organism: Cryptotis parvus; assembly: GCA_021461705.1. Lineage (NCBI taxonomy): Eukaryota > Metazoa > Chordata > Mammalia > Eulipotyphla > Soricidae > Cryptotis > Cryptotis parvus. The sequence goes on from JAJIBD010025122.1 coordinate 280,398, forward strand.
TTTATGAATGATTCCTGAGCTTAGAGCCAGGAGTTAGCCCTGAGCAACATCCAGTATGTTCCAAAAAAAAAAAAAGTGTTGCGTGCAAATAAGTTTTTAATTAAGCGGAATTTCTAAATAGTTTAGGTGCATCTCATTTCATCATTTATAGTTTTTTAAGAACTGAAGTTCTTAAACAAGAATTTGTGCTTATGATTCTAAATTTTAACTGATGTCAGAGACTGTTTCCTAAATTCTATCCCCAAAGCAGAAGCAAGGAAGAAGAAAATATATTGTTTTTAGCTTTAAATTTAAACCATCAGCATAGAAAAAAAAGAAAATAGTACTGAAACTAAGCAGAATATAGTCATAACCACCTGTTGACATGTTTGAATAAAATAGTGTTGGATCAAAGCAATCAATACCATAAACAATGAAAAATAAAAATTATAACTATTGATTAAATAAAATGAACATTTTATCTTTATCATACAATATAAGAACAGACCATTTTAATTAAAAATTATTTGCTATCAAACATGAATCAGGAGGTCTTGTCAAAGGTGGAATCTACCACAAGTGTTTGGGAGTCAGAAGTTAGGTAAGACAGCGAAGGGAACAGTGTGCTAAGAATCATCAAGAATATAATAAAACCAGCCTAGAACTAAGAATTGAGTAGAGGCAAAAAGATACACTGTATAACCTCTAAACGTATACATTGCAGTGCACATTGTGGAAGGAAGAGAGAGAGAGAGAGAGAGAGAGAGAGAGAGAGAGAGAGAGAGAGAACCTGCTGTAGAGGCAGGTTAGGGAGTGGGGAAGAATTGGGGTTATTGATGTTGGAAAGTGGGCACTGACTGGGGATGGGTGCTGGAACACTGTATGACCAAAACCCAAACATGAAAATCTTTGTAAATCTCACGGTCGTATAATAAAATATTTAAACATTTATTTGCTATCACATGAGGAATACTATTAGCAACCAAGAAGGTAATTGATGGGGTATATTTTGGAGGATATTTATGAAGAAACCATCTTTGCTTTATTTCTGAATATCATTCTATGTGATAGTGTCAGGAGAATAGAATATGATAGCATATTTTTTCCTTTTATCCTAAGCATGCTGTAAGGAGGCCGTGAATATGCTCAAATGTTGTGTATTATTGAAGTGCATCTTGAGAAATAGGATTTTTAGTGCCTATGTTTATCTTTGACAAACATTAAACAATATTATTTTTATACTAGATTTTCTTAGGGGAGAAAATTCAAACAGACAATAATATATCTCTACATTGTAGGATAAAGAGCTAATAAAAATGAATATTACGGCCGAGGTTCTCTTCCTATTTACCCACAGGAAGAAGAAGCTTGAAATAAAATAAGCAAACAAAAATAACAGGACCAGACAAGCATCATGAACTTAATCTAGTTAAAATATTTTTTGAATTTTAAAAGAAATAAATTGATGTTTAACTGATAAACAAGAACATATGAAACACTAGAGAAAGAAATGTGTTAAAATAAACAGGAGATTAATAAAAGAGTCTCATTTAAATCTTGGTAGATAAAAATATATGATGTACTGAAATAATTCACCTATTTCTAAACATACAAAAGTAAATCACAATCTAAGAATGTTATATACGTACAGTAAAATAAAAACCAAGTTTGAAAAAAAAGATTATAAATTTTTACTTTGCTCATTTTTAAAGTTCACATTAAATTATATTAGATAATGCTTTATCGATCTAGAATTCAATCATATTTTATGTGCTTTTCTTGGAGAATTTGAGGAATCCTGTTCATTTACCCAATTTATTTATTTATTTATTTATTTGTATTTACATTTTATTATACCACCGTGAGATATACAATTACAACGTTGTTCACGCTTGGGGGTTTCGGTCACATAGTGTTCCAGCACCCCGCCCTCCACCAGTGCCCCTCAGCCACCACCCATGTCCCTAATTCCCTCCCCCTCCCACATCCTGCCTAAATGGCAGGTTCTTTATCTCCCTCTCCTCTCTCTCTCTCTCCTCCTTCTCCCACACATTGTGGGTTGCACTACGTACACTTAGAAGCCATCACTTGCATTTTTTTTGTCTGTATTTAATGCTCAGTTCTATGTTAGTATCAGAACTTTAGACATTTATTCACTCATGTTCCTTTCTCTATCTAAACCAACCTCTGACTCCCACACGCTTGAGTAATTTCCACTTTTTGGTAAGATCACCTAGTATATTTATGTCATGCAAATAAATGCAGTCATTCTATGTCTCTCTCTTTCCTTCTGACTAATCTCACTCAACATGATTCTTTCCATATCCATCCATTTATAGCAAAATTTCATAACTTCATCCCTTCTGACAGCTGCATAGTATTCCATTGTGTAGATGTACCACAGTTTCTTTATCCAGTCCTCAGTTCTCGGGCATACTGGTTGTTTCCAGGTTTTGGCTATTGTGAACAGTGCTGCTATGAAAATAAAAAGTGCGGATTGTGTTTCCGCTGTGCGTTTTTTGGCTTTCCAGGGTATATTCCCAGGAGGCGGTATGGCTGGGTCAAAGGGGAGCTCAATTTCTAGTCTTTGGAGGAATGTCCATATTGCTTTCCAGAAAAAGGTTGTACAAGTCGACATTCCCACCAACAGTGTATGAGAGTCCCCTTTTCCCCACATCCACGCCAGCACTTGTTGCTTTTACCCTTTTGGATATGGGCCATTCTCTGTGGTGTGAGGTGATATCTCATTGTTGTTTTGATTTGCATCTCTCTGATGATTAGTGATGATGAGCATTTTTTCATATGCCTTTTGGCCATTCGGATTTCTTCCTTGTCAAAGTTTCTGTTCATCTCCTCTCCCCATTTTCTAATGGGGTTGGCTGTTTTTTTTCTTATATAGCTGTACCAGTGCCTGATATATCCTGCTCATGGATGGGGGAGAATTAACATTGTTAAGATGGTAATACTCCCTAGAGCTTTGTACAGATTCAATGCGGTTCCTATAAGGATTCCCATGACATTCTTTAAAGAAATTGACCAAACACTTCTGATATTCGTATGGAATAATAAGTCCCCACGGATAGCTAAAGCAATCCCTTGGGAAGAAGAAGATGGGAAGCATCACCTTTCCCAACCTCAAACTGTACTACAAAGCAGCAGTAATTAAAACAGCGTGGTACTGGAATAAAAACAGACCGGTGGACCTATGGAATAGAGTTGAGTATCCTGACACCCACCCTCAAAGATATGATCAGTTAATCTTTGATAAAGGTGCAAAGAGTCCAGACTGGAGTAAGGGAAAGCCTCTTCAACAAGTGGTGCTGGGAAAACTAGACAGCTACATGTAAAAAATGAATTTGGACCTGTGTCTAACACCTTGCACAAAAAATCAGTTCAAAATGGATTAAAGATCTCAATGTCAGACCTGAATCCATAAAAAGTACGTTGAAGAAAATATAGGAAAAACCCTCCACGACATCAATGCTAAAGACATCTTCAAAGGTGAAACACCATTAACAAAGCAACTAGAAGAAAAATATAAATATATGGGGCTACATGAAACTGAAGAGCTTCTGCACCTCGAAAGAAACAGTGCCCAATTTATTTATTTACCTCATAAAGATAGCCGGAGTGCAAGCATGGATTCCGGTGGATTTTGTTGGTCTCTACAAATCTTGCTATGGAACAGATAGCGCACTGAGGGGCGGGGGACTGCAATAGGCCACCAGCACCACACACTTTCTCTCCGCACTCTCTAGAATCTCTCTTCAGGACCCTCCGTGTCTCTGTCTCTGTCTCTGTCTCCCTCTGTCTCTCTCTCTCTGTCTATGTCTCTCTGTCTCTGTCTCTGTCTCTGTCTCTCTCTCTGTCTCTCTGTCTCTCTCTCTCTGTCTCTCTGTCTCTCTCTCTCTCTCTCTCTCTCTCTCTCTCTCTCTCTCTCTCTCAGCACCCAGACCAGACTGAGGAGAGGACTTGTGCCCCCAGGTAGTACATACAGGCTGTCCTCAAGGAGCCAGACGGGGGCAGAATACAGGCAGGGCTCAGACTCCCAGGAAATTTCAGATTCACGCCTTGGACAGACACCAAGGCAGAAAGAGATACTAAGCAAAACAGTCTCACCCACTCACATGTGACCCTGGTCAGAGACTAAGAAAATCAGGACAGGAAGACAGAAACTCCCTGTTTACATTTGAGAAGTCCAGAGACAGGTACAGAATGCATGAGGCTGGGGCTAGAGACCAAGGGAAGCAGGACAAGGCAACTGTTCTGGTGCATCCAGAAAAGGCCCAGGGGCATTATTTCAGACCAGGAAAGATAGCATGGTATAGAGAATGACATGGGCACAGGATGTGGCCCCTGTACACTGGAGGCGCAGTAGACTGTGTGTCATAGGACTGGGACATCCTACATGGAACAACCATCATGAAGACGGGATAAGTGATATCCTTCATGGTAGAGATCCTGGCATTGGGGAGGGACTGTATCCATCTACTTAAACTATACAATAGCTACTACCTTTGTAACCTTCTGAGTTTTATATGCAAATTTGTCATCCAGTTTTCACGAACCCACCAGCACAAGAAAATCCAGTTTTGTGCTAATAGTAAAGACAAAAGGAGTAATTTCTACAGAAAAGATAGGAATCTCAAATTTCCCTTTTCCATAACAATCTTAGGACGATATGGAAATACTACTGTTGACTCTTTCAGATATCAAAGTACCACAAAAACAGGAAGTGTCTATTCAAACAACTACAACAAAATCAGCAAGTCACATGCATTAGTAAAGCTTCTCAATTTCGTTTGTTTATTTTTATTTAGGGGCCTTACACTGTAGTGTTAAGGGATTACTCCAGGTTCTACTCCTGGTAGGGCTCAGGACTACAGGTGGTTCTGGGAAACAAACTCCTGGGTCAGCTGCATTCAAGGCCTGGTTTAACTCGCCCTAGTCCTCCTATCTCTGGAGGCTGAGGTCTGCAGAACCCTTGAGCACTAGAAGTGTGTGTCATAAAGTGGGGAGAACAGTGCTGAAATCTTTCAAGCCCCCTTCCTAGCTAATTATCATTAATTTTAATCGTTTAGCATTCTCATGAATGACCCTAATAAGTTGTGTTTATCTTGACACAATGCCAGAATAAATTCTCTGTGTATGTTTTGTGTGTGTGTGTGTCTGTTGACCAAAAAAAAAAAAAAAATCAATTGTTTAATATCGTATGTTTCCATGTTTCTATGTTCTGAGTTTTTGCCTGAGAGGCAGTTAAAACAATTGTCAGGCTGAAAGAGAAAGCTCCGTTGTGATAAACTGTTATAATCCTGACAGTCTAGAGCATTGCCTTCATCCTGGTGGAGGCTAGGACGTTTATGCCTGGGGAAAAGATCTTCACAGCTCTTACCTTTGACTGAACTTTAAACTCTTTATTCTTTTTTAAACAGGAAGAGAAATCCCAGTGACCCAGTGCTGAAGGCATGTCCCGGATTGCAGAACTTTCTGCATTTTTTACTTCCCAAATGCTAGTGGTAGGGTTCCACGTGTACAAAGCCCCAATACCACACCATGTGCCAATCTCCACTTCCCTCCCGCCACTGTCTATGTCTCTGCCAACCTCTCAGCCCCTATAAAAGCCCGGTTCTGTTGGTCAATTTTCAGGTTCTGGGGCTGCCTTCGGTATTTATTGTCTTGTTCAAAAGCCAGAGTCTTTTACGTCTCGTTCAAACTTGGAACTCTATTCACTCTTTCATGCCCATGTAAAGGAAGTAGAGACTTCCGTGACTACAAAACAATGAGAAGTAATTTAAAATAGTTTATAATATAAATTTAAAAAATCAGGGGCCAGAGGGATAGCACAGTGGGTAGAGACGTTTGCCTTGCATGCAGCTGCCAAGATTTGATCCCCAGCATCCCATACAGTCCCCCTAGAACTGCCAGGAGTAGTTCCTGAGCACAGAGCCAGGAGTAACCCCTGAGCATCCCCGGGTGTGACACCAAAAGCAAAAAAAAAAAAAAGAAAAATAATAATTCTTTATAAAATAAATAAATAAATAAATAAATAAAATTTTAGAAACCAGCAAAAATCCCTGTGAATTTTTACAGAAAATAGAGCTCCCCTATGCACGGTAACCAATACTACCACGCCTTCCCCACGTTTGCCCATTATGCCCCCACAATTGCTTAATGTGCTTTCATTCATTTGTATCACCTGATGTTTCTATTTTAAGTCAGATTTACTCTTGGCAGTGACAGTCTATGGAGTTTGAGAAATGTTGAGCAACTTGCATTTATCATTGCATTATTTTTTTAAATTTTTTATTATACCACCGTGAAACACACAATTACAAAGGTGTTCATAATTGGTTCTTGGTAATACAGTATTCCAGCACCCATCCCTCCACCAGTGCCCCATTTCCATAATGTGTATCATTGCATTATTATACAAAGTAATTCCACTGTCCTAACAATTCACCGTGCAGTGACTCGGCATCCCTGCCTCACACTTAACACACCAAACTCTGATATTTTTTCTAAGATTTTTTCTTTTCCAGAAAGACACATAGTTGAAATCAAGCATTATCTGAACACTGTTAATTAAAGCTTATTCAAGTGAACAATATTCACTTAAGAACTCTATATCAAATGAAACAGCAATGTATTAAAAACATGGCGCCAGAGAGATAATACAGCACTGAAGGCACTAATTATTGTTGATATGGGCTTAATCTCCATTGAGGCACACGGTTCCCTGAGCATCACCAGGACTGATCCTTGAGAACAAAGCCGGCTTTTGTTTCCACTTGTAGTGGTCCCCAAATATAACAAAAAAAATTCAAACATTCTTACAGGTGAAGGTACAATGTGTAATTCTCACCAGCAATGAATGAAAACAATTATTGTTATATATGAATGATAGCTAATGACCACATTTGTCACTTTGGTTTAAAATATTTCTTAAAGACTTGAGGTTGTACATGGAAGTATCAAATCAATAACTTTTGAAATGATTTTTTTTTATGTTTTGGGGGGGTAAAAGAAGATATCTTATACTTTCAAATTTTGATTTAATCCATGAAGCATTATAATTTATTATGAATCTCCAAAGTAGAACTATTACTTAGTCAAAAGGAAACAAAAAATACACATATCTTGCAATGTATGAATAAATATAATTATAATCTAATGACCTTGATATATTAAAAAAAGTGTACATATCTCCTGTAAAACAGTGATATATTGGTCTCAGAAAAAAAATTCAGTCAATGAAAGATCCAGCACCCATTTTTATATTTTATTAAGGTCATCATTATTACATTTTATTATTTTTAATATAAATAATTTTGCAAACTAGCTATATTTAAGCTTAGCCAAACTTTTATTAAGAGTAAAATAACAGACATTTTTATTTTGGAGATATAATGGGTAGACTTAGTATTTTGTGATTTTTTAGAAGTTGAAAATTAGAAATAATTCTGAGAGTAGAGCGTAGGTTTACTATAAGAATTAAACACTTGCTGTATCTGATTACAAATCCAAAACTCTATAACCCTGGTGCAGATGAGGTTGAATCAGACCTAGGATATTTTTATTTATGACAAATAGCCTATTCTTTATTGCCCACTAATTTTTGAGCTTCTGTACATTTGAAATATAATCTACAGTTGCTCTTCAAATCTGGTAGTCTTCACCATGGAATTCAATTTATAAAACCCAATTAATGTTTTATCAGGAAAATTAAAGGAAGGGCATAAATATTATAACTATAATAGAATAGTAGCAAAAAAGGAAGGTGATAACAGTATATCTGACATCAAATTTTCTCAGGTGGGCCTGAAGTGACAGTACAGTGGATAGGGTGCTTGTCTTGCATACAGTCAACCCAGATTTAATTCTCGGCATTTCATCTGTTCCCTCAAGCACTGCCAGGAGTAATTTCCGATTACAGAGCCAGGAGTATCTCCCTGAACATCGCCAGATTTGGCCCAAAAAATACAAATAAAAAAAAACAAAAAAAGTCTTCAACTTGAGAAAATGTTTCATAGTAAGTAAAAATATTGAACCCAGAGCTACTACAGCAGAGTCTGGCAAGCTACCCATGGTGTATTTGATATGCCAAAAACAGTAACAATAATGGACCTCATTGCCAACAAATGGAGACATTACTGACTCCTGCTTGAGCAAATCAATGAACAATGAGAAGACAAGTGATACAAGTGATACAAGTAAACATATCAAAATATCCATTATGATAACAATGTTCTATACATTAATGTGTACTGAGTTCTATGTGTGCATGTGTATTTATGATTAATATACACATAGTTATATCACTGTCTTCCCGTTCATCATCAATTTGCTCGAGCAGGCACCAGTAACATCTCCATATGTCCTGTTTCATGCTAGTAGAGCCCAAGGGCATCTGCTCGCTCCAGGAACATAAAGAGCCTCAAACCATTCCATCAGGTCATGGGAATGAGGTCTATAATTGTTACTGGTTTCTGGCATAGCAAATACAACACGGGTAGCTTGCCAGGGCTCTGCCGCGGCTAGCATACTCTTGTAGTCATCTCTAATTCCAGCATTTGTTGATGAGCCGCGCAGCCGCTTTAGGCTGCGCGAGCCGGCTGTGATAGGCTGGTCTGCAGGGTGGAGTTCTGACCAGAGGGAAGTCCGGATGTGGAAAATGGAGGCCCTTATGGAGTCGGGGATCGTCTGACTTGTTGCGAGGCTCTGCTGGGGTGGCGGGCCAGGGCTAGAACCCGCCATCCCTCTCGGGCGCCTCCTGGGCAGCTGGGCACAGGGAGAGCCAGTAGTAGCTCTGCCCCATGTCTGAGAGTTATATATATATATATATATATATATATATATGTTATATATAAGTTATATATATAAAACTATATACATAGTTATATATATATTAATATGTAGGCATGTATGTGCAATCACACTCACACGATACACATACATATTACAAACATCACATAGATGTATATGAGGTGTCTTACCATAATCACATATTGGTGCACCAACACACAAATAGCAGATGATACATGCACCAATGTATAATGTTGAGTGAAAACAGCTCTACAGAAAGAAGACAGGGATGTTTGCAGCAGTTGGGTCTGTTCGGGGTCTTGTGTCTAGTGATCCAGCTGGGTGGATATTTCTGAAGGGCTTCTTCCTGCCGAGAGAGCAGTGCTTGCCACATGCATGACTAGCTTTTCGCAATAAGTCTAGGTCCCTGCTGCAGGGACTCACAGAATTGCTGAGAGGGATTCACTTGGTGGACATAGCAAATTGCTCCACTTTTTGCCTTATTATCATATATCCAATTTCAGATTATCATATGAATACATTCCACTTAAAAAACAAATAAAATGATCATTTTGTTATTGCGAGTGGAAACTCCTTTTTCCCTCTTTTATTACAGGTAGTATCTTCAGTGAATGTGTTTAGCAAGATAAAAGCTAAAAAATAGTTTTTCAGGTTTTTCAACCTTTTGCAGATTTGGAGGATCAAGACATTTTCTGTGTGCTTTATTTTCATGTTGAGAGAAGATAAAGTGATTCCATTTGCTCATAGTTTTTCTTGTGAAGGAGGTAAATGGAAAAATTTAAAAGCAGAGATAGAGTGATAGTGAATTTCTGGAGTAGTCATATAGATTTTTTATGTAAAAGAATTGGTTTGAATTCTAATGTATTTGTTCTTAGTAAAGTGGATTCTTTCTAGTGATAAAAAACTGTCAAAGTATATTTTAGTTGATTTCTTGAATTGCCTTTAGTAATAGGTTTCTCTTTTCTTTCTTTTCTATTTTGTTTCTCTTTTTTGAATCCATTGGGGAGAGGGTTTTTCGCCTCTACCCTCAGACAGAGAGGGTTAACTGCTGACTCTATTCAAGAGCTTCCTCTTAGCAGGAAACTGGGGGTTCTAGGAGAATCCAAGTGCAAGGCTGGGGCCAGAAGCCCTTTCATCTCTCTCTGGTCCTATTTTTGGCATGAAAGTACTAATAGACAAGAGATTTTTTACTTATTTAGCAAACAGAAGAGTGCCTATTTTCTTCCAGTTGCTGCCTATGAATTATTAACTAATGTAACTAAAATATTTAGTGCGCTTCTCTTATTTTGTCCATAGTTGTATTTAAAGTTCAAAATGCTCTTTTCTTAACATTTAGTAATCCGGTTGTGTTTTTTTTTATTTTTGAGTCACACCTGGTGATGCTCAGGGGTTACTCCTGGCTCTTCGCTCAGGAGACCATATGGGATGCCAGGGATCGGACCCGGGTTGGCTGCATGCAAGGCAAACACCCTACCCACTGTGCTATCGCTCCGGCCTCCCACTTGTGTTTCTAATTATCCCTCTGTTCTGGTTTGTGTGTGTGTGTGTGTGTGTGTGTGAGTTATGCTATTGTGGCTTAGTAATGCTTTTTTTGGATCTAATCCTTTAACTATCTTCACCATTTGGTTTTTGCTTATCATTTGTCTGAGGTAGCACTTCAAAACTTCCTATAAATGCTGTCTCTAAACTATTGCTAATTCATAGCATTTTTTTTATTTTCTTCTCTTTACCTTGCATGTACTGAATATATGACACATTTATTTCTCATGTCAAAATCTCCACATTTCTAAATACAATGAGAACGTGAATATTAGCTTAATTACATATTACTATTCAATATAATTTATGCCAATTTTATACTATAAAAAGTACTCAATGATATTCTAAATAAAATTTAATTTATTGAGCACATTCCTCTCTAGTTATAATAACTCTTAACTTTTATAACCTCTTCTGAAATTTCCCCTTGTTTATCTATAAAAAGCCTTGTTTCTAAAAAAAAAATTGTTGTTTATCATCTTTTTTCATTGATTATGTTTCCCACTTATTATGCTGTTATTTCTTTTGCAAAACATGGAACCACTTTAAATATATTTTCTCTGGTGATACTCCCTGAAGTAAACTGTATTTTTTTACAAAGACCAAATATACTTTCTAAAAAAGTAATTATGTTTGTCAGTAAGGATGGCATTATTTTTATAGATTTTTACTTTTTAAAATATGTGCAAATGGTCTTAGCTACAATAAATAAGATGCAGAGTTGAGAATATTACAAAATCTCACTCTCACACAGAAAAAAATTGATCATACAATCATACAAATTTAGATGATCTT